>CM040927.1:1624292-1924735 GCA_023029165.1 Gobiocypris rarus | reverse complement strand
TTGTATTTATTATCCCCAATCATACTCTCTTTAGAGACAGAGAGAATTTAAAGTGATAGTTCAATCAAATCAAAAATCCTTGTTCCAGACATGTTTATGGAATTCTTTTATTATGTGGAAATTGTGTTCCATACTATGGAAGTCAGTGACGCACAACTGTTTGGTTGCACATGTTCACTTTAGTGTTCAGCAGAAGAAAGAAATTCATACAGATTACTGTTGATTTTGGGACGAACTAGCATGACATAACATTGAGCAATCATATAGTTATGTGCATTATGTCACCATAAACTGGCCTGTCAATCATCCGGTCATCCTCACTTACATACTTCACATTTTATTTAATTAAATTTACACAACCTACCGAGAGAAAACATTTTATCTGCCATTTGTGGATCTTGCATGCAGAGAACTTTTTTAGATGCATGTAAAAGTTAAACATGTCTGTTTTGCTATTGTCCTGTGTGTGTATATATATATATATATATATATATATATATATATATATATATATATATATATATATATATATATATATATATATATATATATATATATATATATATATATTTTTTTTTTTTTCACAGAGCAGTTTGCAATGCTGTTAGTATGAAATATAGCAAAATATATTTTTCATCAGGTTATATATTGATTGTTAATAGCTCAAACTATGTGACACTGAAGACTGGAGTAATGGCTGCTGAAAATTCAGCTTTCACAGGAATAAATGTAAGTGCCCCTATTAAACTATTTTAAAGGCTTCTAATGTTGTTTTGGACTCACATAACAATTGGTTTACATGCATCCAAAGTAAAAATAACTCTGTATTTCCCTCATAATCTCCACTGCACATCAGCTCTGTTCTCTCAGTGTCTGAAACACTTCCATCAAGGATTCAGTCTCTCTAAACCCCGCCTCTCTGAGAGCTGCTCTGCTCTGATTGGTCAGAAGCGCTCATTATCATATCTGAATCTCAGCTCTTGACACACAGTGATAGGATCAGTAACGATGGCGAGGGTTTGAGCGTCTCAATCTCAGCAGAAAACAGCGTCTCCTCCACATGAACAACACCAACCAAACTCTTCCAGTCTCAGAGACGACTACAGTGAGTGAGGGCGGGGCTAAGAGACGCTGTTCAGCCAATCAAGACCAGAGGAGGGCCTTATGTAAATGAGATACAACTACAGTGTGTGAGGGCGGGCCAAAGAGATGCTGTTCAGCCAATCAAGAGCAGAGGTGGGTCTTATGCAAATGAGATACAACTACAGTGTGTGAGGCTGGGGCAAAGAGACGCTGTTTAGCCAATCAAGACCAGAGGCGGGCATTATGCAAATTAGATAAAAGTACAGTGTGTGAGGGCGGGCAAAGAGACGCTGTTCAGCCAATCAAGACCAGAGGCAGGCATTATGCAAATTAGTTACAAACCTATTTAGATTTAACAGGAAGTGAGAGTGTCGACTTGATTCAGTTCAGAATCGCTTCTTTATTTTAGGTGACAACAAATAAAAGTATCTGCACTTTGATATTTGAAATTATGCAGACGTGCTATGTTCACAAACAGCTTTATTACACACTGCATGAAATATAAGGATAATATAGGCAGCTTACAATATCTTACATTTTTTTGATTGATTAAATAAATGCAGACTTGGTGGGCATAAGAGTTTTTCTAAAACATAAAAAAATGCATAATTATTCTAAACTTTTGACCACTAGTGTCAGTGTTTCATAACAGTTTCTTGTTCACCCAGTCAAAGAGTCCACTTTCATTAGAAGGCTTTCTGAGCTAATCATCTGGTAACTGTGTGTGATCTGTCAGTGGCTCAGTGGCCCCGCTCAGGTGAAGGTGAGTCTTCCACATCAGGGCTTTGGGGGTCTTTGCCATGCTCTGACTGGAGATGGAGCTACTCTCTGTCATAATGGATTATTATCACACGAAGCATCCTCAAGTGATTGCTCAAAGCATACGCTGGCAGAGCTCGGCTCTCCTTTACTTCACAGACTGCTTTCTAAATGAACACGCTCTCCTTCGACATTGTGAGAGACGTGACTGGCTAGAAGCAAATGGGAGGATGATGTACGAGTGTGTCGAATGACGAACAGAGCTCTGTACATTCTCTTCCTTGTACAAACTGTGTGTTGTGTGTGTGTGTGTGTGTGTGTGTGTGTGTGACTGTGTGTGTGTGTGTGTGTGTGTGTGTGTGTGTCTGTGTGTGTGGGCATGTTTTTGTGAAATATCAGGACACAAAATGTGTATAATGACATGGGTATGACACAGGTATTACAAAAGAGGGTGAATTATGAGGACGTTCCCCATGTCCTCACTTTTCAAAATGCTTATAAATCACACAGGATGAGGTTTTATCACAGAAAGTAAACTGCAGGTCTCCTGTGATGGGTAGTGTGTGTGTGTGTGTGTGTGTGTGTGTGTGTGTGTGTGTGTGTGTGTGTGTGTGTGTGTGTGTGTGTGTGTGTGTGTGTGTGTGTGTGTGTGTGTGTGTGTGTGTGTGTGTGATGTGTGTGTTAGGGGGGGCAGTGTAGGGGATAGAAAATACGGTTTGTACAGTATAAAATGCATTATGCCTATGGAATGTCCCCATAAAACATACACACATGTGTGTGTGTGTGTGTGTGTGTGTGTGTGTGTGTGTGTGTGTGTGTGTGTGTGTGTGTGTGTGTGTGTGTGTGTGTGTGTGTGTGTGTGTGTGTGTGTGCGTGCCTGCCTATTGAATCCTCACAGAGATCAATGGGGTTTTTATTAGTTGAGTTGTCTGTGTGTGCAGTGTGCATGTTCGTGATGTGTTCTGCGTGTTAGCTTTCTACAAGCTAAAATGCATTCGCAGAATGCATACAGGAAACAACACATCTCTTTATTAAGATGAATAGACACATTCAGCGCATTCCACAGAGACAACAACATAGTAATTATTGTGTAGTAGCTCATGGAAATGTGATAGATGAATGATTATGAATAATAAAAATGATTAGAGATTTGTTTTAATGGATATGTGCAGATGATTTTGATGGAATACCAGACAGCATTTTCCAAAGAGTGAATAGACACATTCAGAGCATTCCCATAGAGCAACAACACATCTCTTTAATGATGATAATGATGATCCAAAATAATGATAATCATTTAATGATGATCCTAAATAAATGATTATTCTGTGTGCGCTTCATGGATATATTGCAGATGATTTACTATGAATAATTGTGCATATATGATTTTTTTAAGGGGGCTTTTGTAAATGGTAAGCATGGTTATGCCGCCTTCAAAGTTATCTTCTTTTGGCTAAATCCCATAATGAAGTACAATATGTTTTGTGGAAATATCTAAGATGTGTTACAGAAGTGTAGTGCAGCAGAGATGAGGAGATCCAGGACTTCCAAACAGAGGCTTTTATTCCCGTGACCGTGAAACAGACCACCAAACACCTCTTAATATAACTAAGAGTGGACAAGGAGTGAGAGAACCAGAGGAACTAAATACAAACACTGATGACAGACTAAACGAGGGGCACAGGTGATACAGATAACGATAACTCAACACAGCTGAACAGAACTAGACTAATGAGGGTAACCAAGGAGACCGAGAAAGTGGCGGGAAACATAGACAAAGGAACATGTGACAAATGATAACAGGAAGTACATAGAGCACAACACGACAGAAACACAGATATGTAACAAGATGAAACTAAACTAAAGAAATTAAACTTCAGATTTAATGGCTTCATTCTCTGCATATGAGTTTATTGCTCCTTTATCTTAGCAAAATCATTTAAAAAATGCTTGGATTTAACAAATGGTTGGGTCAAATTTGGACAAACCCAGCGGTCGGTTTACAGTTTACTGTCTTTTAACTACTGTCGTGATTCACTAAAGACACGCAGTGATGAATTAATGCTGAGGCGTGGACAGGATTATTTAAGTGTCTGATCTTATTGCGTATGCATTTGTAGGAGTTTCCCTTTCAGACGCAGTGTGAAAGGAGAGGATTTAAATGAATTATGCAAGGTGATTTACTAAGGTTTGCACCATTATTTACCATCCGAAAAAGCATGTCTTAAACCAGATGCTTTTTTTGAATGCTAATTAGGACGGGCTTAAGCGTCACCATTGGTCCACTAGTTCTGGATTGACCGCTCCTCCTCTAGCGGATCAATCGAAGCGGGGAGTTGACGTCACTCTAAAAACAACTCATGGCTACTGATGCTCACAATTTAAAGATAGCACAAGATACATTTATAAGATTTTGAAAAAAAATTAAACACTTTATGATTTATTTTCACAAAATCCCCACTGGACTCTAGAGCAGTGAGACGGGTTCTCTGAGTGACCAATCACGCTTCTCTGTCTGACCATCCCATGGGAAGTCTGGTCGCTCCATAAAGACATGGATGAGCGAGTTTGGTGTGGAGGAACTGGACTGGCCTGCACAGAGTCCTGACCTCATCCCGATAGAACACCTTTGGGATGAATTAGAGCGGAGACTGCGAGCCAGGCCTTCTCGTCCAACATCAGTGTCTGACCTCACAAATGCACTTCTAGAAGAATTCCCATAAACACACTCCTAAACCTTGAGGAAAGCCTTCCCAGAAGAGCTGAAGCTGTTAGAGCTGCAAAGGGTGGGCCGACTCCATATTAAACCCTACGGATTAAGAATGGGATGTCATTAAAGTTCATGTGCATGTTAAGACAGGCGTCCCAAAACTTTTGGCATTAAAGTGTATATTTTTTTCTGCAATCATACACTTATTGTACCCTATACTACTGGCAAAAAACCCCCCAAAAAACCAAGGGAACTGAACTAGATACAGGTAAAGGCAATGAGTGATTATTCAGTAACTAAGGAAACAGAAACTAAACAGAGGAGCGAAACAGGAACCAAAGGAAACAGAATGTCAAAATAAGAGAAACAAACATAATCCTGTAAGCAATGCAGTTCAATACGCCTTTGAACAGAGTCTCAAATGGGGCTTTCCACTACACAGTACCAGCTCGCCTCGACTCGCCTTTGTTTGGTTTTCCACTGTGTAAAAGTTGTACCTGTTCCTGCTTCCAGGTACTTTTTTTTCGTATCACCTCCGGCGAGGTTCTGAGTGAGCTGAGGCGATACTAAAATGTGAGGTGAAAACACAGCAGACTGCTGATTGGTCAGAGAGAATCGTCACTATACACTGCGTCATCATTGCACGCCAGGACGGAGTATCCTGAATAACCCCGGCATTTTTAAATAGTTTGTCCAGAGATTGCATGTTATTTATCAAACTGATGTCCACACATGGCAACATGTCCTCCAACCAGTACGCCTGTATAGGTCGTTTGTCACTTCCTTGAAATACGACCAGCGTTCACTAAAGTCACGCCCCTATCAACGATATTTTAATTCATGAAATACGACACATAGAGCGTTTCCTAAAGTTGTGCTCATATTGACAACAGGACTCTTTCATTTTAAAGCATTTTTCCCTTTTATCTGCGTAATATTTCAGGTTTTGCATAGCTCAATTGGTAAAGCATTGCAATATAGTACAACAACATGTGATCATGCAATCGTGAGTTTGAGCCAGGAACACATGTGCTCATAAAGTGTGTATGCACTATAAATCACTGGGTAGGTTTAGGGATGGGGCGGGTGTAGGTATAAATAAATACAAATATTTTTGCTAAATGGAAATATGACAAATGGTGGTAAAAAGGCCACACATTGCATTAAAATGAACACGCATTTTGATTGGTAATGACAGTTATATGTCATTTCATGACGTCAGGACGTAAAATGACCATCTAGAGGCGCATGACTTTAAAACGTGAATATATGTCGTAAAAGGTGCTTGAAAAACGACATAAAGAGTCGTTTTTTTGGAGTACAGGTTGCACTTGGCTACAACAGAGGATACACATCCCGAGGATCTAAAACAGCATACACTACGTATATATCCTCCATTGTCCTGTGTGTCTGGGTAGCGGGTGTTTGTCATGTAGAAAATTACGTCATGGCAGTTTCGTGGAGTACTATTGTGGAGTACTTATCTGTAATGAAAAATGGAGCGAAAAGCGAGCCGAGCCGAGCCAAGTCGAGTTTAGCTGGTTCTGGTACTGGAAAAGCGGCAAAAGTCTCCATTTTGCCACCCAAAATGACAGCAGCAGAATCAGAAAAATATCTACCTTTCCACAATATTAAATTGCATCTTCAGTTTTCGTTTCTGAAATGACTTTCACCATTGGAAAATGCTTTTGTTAGATGTCATTTGAAGTGTGCAAAATATAGGGTGGTGTCAAAACAAATGTTTTAGTTGGTGCAATTTAAACCATTTGTTTTGACACCACCCTATATTTTGCACACTTTAAATGACATCTTACATTAAGAGAAGTCCTGCAAACATAACACATTGAGGCGTCATGCCCTGCTTAATCCTATAACTAGGAAAATGTCACTAAATGAAATGAATGATTTCCGTTCGATGTATCGATAAGTGCGAATGCACCTAGGTTTTCTAGCATTAATCATGGGACAAATTAGAGTCAGGCAGTGATTAATCATTGTTAAAGGAATATTCTGGGTTCAGTAGAAGTTGATGTGGCATAATGCTGGTTACCACAAAAATTAACCTTCTTTAAAAAAAGACAAAATCTGGGTTGCAGTGAGGCATTTACAGTGGAACTGAATGGGACCGACTTTTCAACTGTGTTTGACCAAATGACCAAAACTTTACAGCTAAAATAATACACAACATTAGTGTATGGTAAGGGGTTTTCCACGAGTGAGAACATTTCCATGAGTGGAATTATAAATGTAAAACCTTCAAAAACTCAACACAATAATAAATGATGGGACAGATCGCTGCTCAGTCCTCCTCAGCAGAGAAGGATCAATACAAGCGTAGGAAACCGGAGCGAAACTTCACATGCAGCTCCGAAAAAACAATAATAACTAAAGCTGGGACCAAGATGGGTTTCCCACTTGGGTCCCACTTAGTGGCAAGTGCCATCCTATATGAAATCCATGTGGGCAATTGGCATGGGGCCATTATGGAGCCCGCGGACAATCCTATATGAGGCCCATTTTTCAGCCCATTTCATACCCACATGTAGCCTGGATGCCAGCCGAATTTAGCCCAGCCCACAACATTTTTGCTCTGGCAATTCGGTCTGGCTCGATCCATAAAGGAGTTATTATGCCCAAACAGAAACAGTTCAGACCAATGAAATCATCAGGGCGGGCTTTAGGCGATGATGGACAGATGATCAACAACGTAATCATCCACGTCATCAAAGGCGCTTTGGGTTGAGTTTGCTCTTATCCTAAACGGAGAACTTGTTCGTATATGCGTTCACCTTCACTATTTCTCTCAGAAATGATGATCGTGTTGGGAAGTACTGTGTGTCCTTAAATTCTTTTTTTACAACACTGGCAAAGATCTTTTACACTCATCTTTTTCTTGTAACGTTACTTAATCCAGCGTACTTAATCCAAGTTTTTTTGCAATGTTGCGTAATTGCTACTCAAAACATTTGGTTGGCAAAATACGTTATTTTGGCATGGTTGCCTGCTAAAATTCGCATTGCTGGGTCTACGTATCACATACTAATTGGGGTTGCTTCAACCGACGGGAAAAACACGGACTTGGCAACAGTGCAGTCGAGTTCTGTTGACATTTGACAACTAACGTTACGCGTCGCTCTGTTGCTCTGATTGGTTGTGGGTCTATCCAATTGAGGTCTTTCCTGGTTCGGTTGAAACACGCCCCAATAATCACAGCTCAATGGAGCGGTACCAGACTCATATTCTGACTAGAATTGAGTATGGCCACGCCAGGCTAACCTCCACATGGGCCCCACATATAAATGTTGGCTGGGTATAATAAGCAGAACATCACACCTCAGAGACTGCGTGCGTTTGTGTTTGATCACTACCTGAAAAAAACCTCACTTTGTCACTTTGCAAACTTTTTGTTTGTTTTCAAAAGAATAAAGCATATATTCCGTTCCCAATTGGCCTGATTTAACCTGACTTCAAATATGCAAAGATGTGAACAACTATAAAGCGTTTCTAATGGGTTTCTCCAGCAACGACTGCGTCTTTCATTCTGGGTTATCGTTTGCTCCGTGTAGCTCACGTTGGCCTCTGAAGGGACTTGATCTGTGATCTGACCCTGTAAGCGTAATGCCTGCTGGCATTCTAGCACTCACCCACTGGGTTACAGCGCAGCCATTTAGGTCACGCCGTCTCCCTCAGTCCTCGAGACGGCAGATATAAACCACAATCTGCACGGCTTTCCACATGGGAGCACACACTCACAAAGTGATATTCGGTAACACTTTAGAAAACTGTTCCGTCATTAAGGAAGCTCTACACAGGAACAAATGAGTAATGCACTATTAACATTCTACTAACCTCTATTAACTAACAAGAAACTCCAGGTTTTTTTAGTAATCACTTCTGAAAGTCTGGAGTCATTACTAATGGCGTTACCATGAGCTTCACTTTAGAATATTGGGTTACACTTTATTTTACAGTGTCCTAGTTACACGTTACATGTAGTTACTGTAGTAATAACTATAAATTATGCATAATTACATGAAACTAACCCTCAACCAAACCTCAAGTAGGTACATGTAGTGTTACGACACGCTCGTTTCAAGTCACAACATAAAAGAGGGATCGGACAACAAAGATCTAATCAAAGAAAAGTGTTTTATTAAACGGTACATAAAGACACCACAAACAGAGAACACCAACAAACAACGGTCTAGGGGTAAACAAGGAATTAATTAACTTATAACAAAATATACATTTATGCTACATGACTTAAGAAATACAAACAAATGAGAAAATAATCAGAAAGTGCTTACATCCAGCATGGAGACGCCTCTGGGAATGTCTATCCCACAGAGAGCGTACCCCTTAATGAGACACACACACTTATATACACACACACACTCAAGTTAATTATCAATTAACAGGAGACCCAATCGGAAGCTCTCCCATTCTGCCCAATAGGAAGACTCAGGGTCATCACAGTAGTTAATCAGGGGCCAAGCACCCGTATCCATTGGCGTTCCTATTATTATTATTATTCCGTTTCTTCTTCTTCTTCTCCCACTGTTGAATCTATGGCAGCCCATAGAAGCATATGATAAAAAGTTATGAAATTTGGCACACAGATAGCAGACAGTCAGAACTGTCCATCCCAGCAATTTTGGAGTCTCTAACTCAATCCGTTTATTTTTGTCCGTTATTTTTGAGAAAACGCTTCACCGCCAAACACAGAATTTTCCGGGTTTCCGTTTTTTTACTGTTAGACGCTAGGGGGTGCTATTACGCATCTTCTGAATGAGTACAGAATCTACAGATCAAAACACTGGCGAGTAAGACGCAGTAAAGCAAGCGATCGCATGTAAACAGATGCATATGAAAAATAATGTGATTGTCAACATTAAACATCATATGAATCAAAACTATCTCCTGATACTGAATGAGATGTGGACCCAGGGCAAGCTACAGGACTGTGCAAGCATTAGAGGTGTTGATGGACTCCATCTACTCCATCTGTGTTTGATCATCACTCTGAATCTGATCTGGATACAGTCTTACACAAAAACGTGATTTTCTCAGCTTTTTGTTCAAAATGTTGCTTTTTTATGAAACTTACTGGAAACACTTTACAATAAGGGTGCACTAATATGCATTAATTCATGTTTAACTAATGCACAGATAATCATGAGTTAATGTGTTACTAATGGTGAACTAACCCATTTATTAATGATTACTGCATCAGCAACTAATGAAGATTCGACATGATTAATAGATTAAGTAATCATTACATTGTTATTAGTTACATGTGTTATAATATATTAATTCCTTAATAACATATTTTATGAACTAATAACGTAAATGAATGTGTTAATTACCACAACGGGTCAAAGCCATGCATTTCAACTTCCAGTTGTCTGCTTTAATTAATCATTAGCTAATGATTTACAAATGTGTCATTATGTTATGACTTTACTTGTTGGGGCACATGACTATTAACTAATTGATTAAGTAATATGTAATTGTGGTTATGGTTTTGAATTAATTTTGTATTAGTTAATAGTCATGTGCCCTAACAAGTAAAGTCATAACATAATGACACATTTGTAAATCATTAGCTAATGATTAATTAAAGCAGACAACTGGAAGTTGAAATGCATGGCTTTGACCCGTGTTGGTAATTAACACATTAATTTACATTATTAGTTCATAAAATACACTCAAAAAATAACTCATTGGACAAACTCAATTTAATTGAGGGCAGGTTTTCCATCCAATAAATATGTGTAGCCCCAACTCATAAAAAACTAATTCATGCAATGAAATATAATTGAGTTGGTCCAACTCAATTTTTGACAATGTAATTGAGTTGGTCCAACTCAATTTTATCAAATACAGTTTAAATTATATTTATATACTTATAACATGACTTTTTTGAATTTGCCAGACTTCATCATCATACACAATTTATATAACGCAAATTTAAGAAAAGGCTGGTGTAACTCCTGACATTGGCATTGATCACTGAGTGCCCACAGACTAACCACAGACACCACTCTTCAGCACAATGGTAACCACAAAATTTAAAAACATTACATAAACTACTCTAAATGTCCAACATAACTGAGCATTAAACACTAATGTTAACTAACAACAACTTTCCCTTTACAGAAAAACACATAAAATAACACTTTAATCCCTAAATTTACTCTCCTAATGCAGTCCCTTGCAAAGCATGCTGGGAACTATAGATCCACTGCCCAGTTAGTTAAGTCAACACAAATATTTCATGTAGTTCATGTAGTAATTAATTAAGTAAACTTCATATTTAAATATATTAGGTTGACTGAACACAATTAAATTGAGTAGTTTCAAAATTAGATATGTTTAAGTAAAGTGAACACATTTTAATGTGTCATATCTATGATGGGCCTGAATCATTTTTTTGAGTGTATGTTATTAAGGAATTAATACATTATGACACAATTAACTAATAACAATTTAATGATTACTTAATCTATTAATCATGTAGACTCTTAATTAGTTGCTGATGCAGTAATCATTAATAAATGGGTTAGTTCACCATTAGTAACACATTAACTCATGATTATCTGTGCATTAGTTAAACATGAATTAATGCATATTAGTGCACCCGCATTGTAAAGTGTTACTGACTTACCCATATTCAAGTGTTGATTAAAAAAAAAGAATGAATGAAGCTAGAATAAACCTTTTTTTATAAGAAGAGGGTCAGCTCTTTCTTTTGATATATTGAACGCTCAGATATTCATAAAACAAAATATTGTATGGGCTATTCAATTTAGGTGGGAATGGTCAAAAACCCTGGCGGTGGCTGACAACTTTTTTTTAAAACGCTGGCGGGAAAGAGTTAAAATGTTGCCGCCATTTTGACTTAAAAAAAAAAATTCTAACTCAGTTGAACTTCAGACCAGGCTGACAAAAAGTTATGGACTTCAAGTTCAAGTTTAAACTGTTCAAAATGTGTCCGCCAAAAAGAACATCAGGCTATATCTCCGCAACGCTTTACCGTATTCTGACCAAACTGATGTGTGTTATGGCAACCATGACTTGAGGTTACCTGCAAAGTTTCGACACTGTGTCATCTAGCGGTCAGGAGTTATGAAAAATGTTATATTTCATATGGAAATATAAAAAAACAAAAAAACATTGCTCATAACTTTTGAAAGGTTTGGCCGAAAATCACAACCAGTCTCTTCAGATTTGGTGCAGCATGCCAAATTCGAACGATACCGAATTTTTCCCATATCGGCCTTTTTGGTTATTGGTTATTTTTCAATTTTGTCGTAAAATGCTTTATTTTATGAACGCATTGGCTTATTGTTACGAAACTATGTATGTGTCTTCGGCCCCATGCCCTGAAGGTACTCAAAAGTACAGTGCCATTTTTATCAAACACATTTCTATCAGAAAGACTGAGAGAGCATACTTTTGTTTGATAGAGTCTCATTGATAGATTCCCATCGATCCGTCCGATCCCGCCGAGAGAATTCGATGGGACATGAGACTAACGCCCCGCCGTGGCATAGGGCGAGACTGCCATGACAGCTCAATGAACACTGCTAAATGCAGGCCATCATGAACTTTT
Organism: Gobiocypris rarus; assembly: GCA_023029165.1. Taxonomy (NCBI): domain Eukaryota; kingdom Metazoa; phylum Chordata; class Actinopteri; order Cypriniformes; family Gobionidae; genus Gobiocypris; species Gobiocypris rarus. The sequence continues at coordinate 1,912,568 of CM040927.1, read as the reverse complement.
AAAGCTAAAGCCGCACTGTGATCACATGAATGACTGAAGAATTACAGACCTTCCTGCCAGAAACACCACTTATGCTCCATTATAATGTTATCAAGCAAGCTGGAATGTCTTAGTGAGACACAAACCAGCTAAAAAACAGTGGAACACATGGAATATTTCTGGTTTATTACAAGTTAGGATCAATCGGCAGCATTTGCGGCACAGCATGTCACTACAAAAATAATCTAGACTAGACTAGGTAAAGCGAGAAGCTAACAGTGGAAGTAACTGGCACCAATCTTTGGGGGATTTCAATGCTGAGCTGTAAAGTTTTGGTCATTTCTGTGGCAGTTTTAGGCATTATGTTATCATGGCAACAATGTTGCAAAATTGGCCCCATTTACTTCCTTTGGAACTGTAACCCAGATTTATGCTTTTATAAATGAATAGGGACAAGTCGTAATTCATTTGTGTGGGAACACTGTGTGCATGTGCTGCTGAATGAGCTTACTTACACTGAACCGAAAGTGATATGCATATGCATTACTTACTTTCAAGCCGAAATATTCATATTATTTAAAAAGCAAGTTTAGCTAATTGCATTTAAAATAAATTTTAAACTATAATGCATTTCCATTAAATTGCACTTAACATGCAGTCAGGTAGCCCAATGCCGGATTCTTTTAAAGCACATTATTTCTGTAATAAACACCTTTTCACTTAATGATCTTGACCAAATCTAGCCTTCTTCAGCTGAAGCATTCCTCACGATTCTTCTAATGAATGCATCATTGAATCAGGAAATACCCTGAGCACATTAGCATATGCATATCACTTTCAGAATATGGCATAACTAGGGGCATCACCTAACGAACTAGATTTCTGTGTGCAAAATATCCTCAGCTTGTCTGTCCTAACAAAGCATTTTTGCATGCATTTATTTATTTATTTTGCAACGAGTAAGATATAGTCTGACTGATGTGGAGGAAATATTGTATGTCCTGCTGGATATGTTTTTTTAGTAAATCAGATGTCTGTGTAAGAAAATCTCAACACAATGAAAATATATCAATAGTATTTGTCTAAAAAATGTCTCTAACAACAGTGAGTTGTCACTTTATCCACTACAGTAAAAGACCTGGGTGTTATATTAGATCGCAACTTGTCTTTCGAAAATCATATTTCATATGTTACAAGAACAGCATTTTTCCACCTTAGAAACATTGCTAAGCTACGTAACATGCTATCTATTTCTGATGCAGAAAAGTTAGTTCATGCATTCATGACCTCGAGACTAGATTACTGTAATGCTTTATTAGCTGGTTGTCCTGAATCCTCAACAAACAAGCTACAGTTAGTCCAAAACGCAGCTGCTAGAGTTCTTACTAGGTCAAGAAAATATCATCATATAACACCAATTTTATCATCTCTACACTGGTTACCTATTAAGTTTCGTATCAATTACAAAGTATTGCTACTGACCTATAAAGCCCTAAATGGTTTAGCTCCAGTGTATTTAACGGATCTTCTATCGCCCTACAATCCATCGCGCTCTTTAAGATCACTAAACTCGAGGCTTCTGGTCGTTCTAGGATATCTAAGTCCACTAAAGGAGGGAGGGCATTTTCACATTTAGCTCCTAAACTCTGGAATAGTCTTCCTGATATTGTTCGAGGTTCAGACTCGCTGTCCCAGTTTAAAACTAGATTAAAGACGCATCTCTTTAGCCAAGCATTCACATTATAATTACCTTTTATACTACAGTTAAATCGGATCAAAAGCATTAATATTCTGAACAGCAGCTATGCTAATTATTTCCCATCTGCTTTTCTGTTATTATCTCAGGACACTAGTCCTGAGGTAAATAGTTAGTCAGCTCCTGTTTGTATCCAGCCTCTCATGGAGACTTCAGATGCCCCAACACCTGTGATGAGACGACTCAACGCCAGCGCTGTTATGGCCTAAAATAATACATGATTGATTAACTTTTTCTAACATTTTTCAATGTACATTTATAAAATGCACTTTCTGTAAAGCTGCTTTGAAACAATGTGTATTGTGAAAAGCGCTATACAAATATATTTGAATTGAATTGAATTGCAATTGCAAAGTCAATGCAATTCCAGACACAGCAGTTGTCTGCTTTTCTAACAGTGTAAATGTGATTTATGAAAGAATGGTGTGGTGGTATTCTCAGATCAATTCCTCATTACATGGAAAACAGCCTCAGTCCCTCTGGTCATTAGACAGCCCTGCCTGTCTTAGCATTTAATCTACGCAGCGGATGAGCTGATGGAGCGTCTGTTGCTTCACACATGATGCTGTTGTTTAAGTTCAGCTGTTAAGATGGCAGTAAGAGGAGGACCGTGACACAAGCCTTTGTTTGTCAGTTTAATGTCAGCTAAAGTGGGTGAAGTTGCTCTGACTATTTATTTAATGACTCTCACATGAACTGAATGGTTAGTCACAGCCTTTAGTCAAACATTTAAATGTATTAGAACATTTTAATTAGGGAAGTTTAATTAGTTCCCTAATGAGCTCCTAAAGAGAAATGTGATTAAAGGTGCAGTGTGTAATATTTCTGAGGATCTATTGACAGAAATGCAAAATAATATTCATAACTATGTTTTCAGTGGTGTATAAAGACCTTACGTAATGAACCGTTATGTTTTTATTATCTTAGAATGAGCCATTTCTATCTACACACACCACGGGTCCCTAACAGTGAAGCCACTGCCATGTTTCTACGGTAGCCTTAAAGGGACAAACTTCTTTACAGAGCACTAGCTACTCTCTGTTGTCTCAGACTACCACATCTTTGTCCTGTGTCGGCCACCGTAGCTTCTCTATGTGCTCCGAAAGGAGGGGTGAGCGGTGGGCGGTTGCAATTCCCCCAGACATCAACACCATCTCCTTCGGCTAAGTTAACTTGTTGACTAACAAACACATTTTGTTCATCACTAATACACCATTTACATTTTATCACTTTATATAATTTGTAAGAGCCATTATGCTCTATTGCGAAACAAGAGAAAAGGTACATCTTTGTACCTTACTCACCTTTAAATGATACATATTAGTACCTTAAAGGTATATATCAGTACTTATTAAAGTGCGTATTAGTACCTTAAAGGTACATATTAATACCTAAAAGATACATATTAATACCTTTTTGGTTTTGTACCTTAGGGTACCACCCCAGTGACACCACTGTACCTTTTTTTCTGACTGTGATGGTAGCCAGAGAGTAAGGGAAGTCAGGTGTAATGAAGGAAGCAAACTATTTACTATTTACAAACTATGTCAGGAGTGGAAATGGAAAGAGAGGACTGCAATGTGTTTGAGTATCGGAACTGTGACAAATGAAGTGGATAATGCAGTACTGGACTGGACGCGTCTTGTTTTGATCTCACGCCTCAGATAACCCAACAACACATCTAAGTGATAAGATGGTAATTTGTCGCTTCATAATTCATAAACATTAGCTTGCTAATTCAATTAATCGTGTCATATGTATTAGTCAGACAGTTGTTGTTTTGTGGGAATTACTTGAAACTCTACGTGAGAGACAGAAAGTTGCTTAGAAACCTCCAAAGTTTATTAGTACGACAGTTGTTTTTCATGTTTGTCTGATTTTTGCAGAGGCTTCGGACTACTTTGAGGAGACAGGGACTTCAGCCACATACACTGATGATGTTTTACAGACTGAGTTTCAGCAATTTCCAGGCTCGTTTTTAACCCTATAAAGCCTAGTGTGTCATTTTTTATTTTATATTAATGCTTTTACATAATCAAACTCATCAGCGTTAAAGGGTGAAGCTAAGAATTGAATTTTATTGGCTTTGAAATATCTCTGTCTACCTTAGTAAAAAAGCGAATAGTAGGTGACATTCATTTAAGCGGGGAAATGTAGGAAAAATATGAAAAATATGGGGAAAAAAGTCACTTGGATGTGCCACACTTCCTGCTGCCAGCAGGTGGCGCTTTGACTATAACTTTCTTTCACAGGATTGGATCCTACCATGATGTGAATTTTGGTTTTGAGTAGTGGCTGTCAATCTCATTTCCTTTTTGTAAATTTTGTAAAGTATTGTGAATATACTGTATTTTCCACTGTTGGAAGCTGTAGGGGTGAGTGCCATTTCTTTTGTAAATACTGTGTTCTCCTGTTTTTCATCAGTAATTTGTTGTATTTTTATTTGTATTCTTTTGTTAGGGAATTTAGTTTTTCCTGCTAGGAGTTGATCTGGTGTTTGTTATTTTGGCCTTTGATCATCCCTGAAGTTGGGCTTTTATTTGTGGTCCTGTAAATAACAGTGTGCAAAGGATCTTTGCTTTCCAATACCACCCTAGACGGGCCTCACCCTAGACGGGTTCGTAACAAGTGGGAGTGAATTACAGTGTAAAGCATGCCATTTCCTGTGGACAGCAGGTGGCGTTATGACAGTAATTGTATATAACTCAGATTGGACATTGTATGCCAGAGTTACAACAACTTTCTGTTTCATGGCTAGACATCAGACAAGATCTTCACAATTTCATACTCGTACGTGAAACATAGCGCAAACAGCACTTAATTGAAATTTTGTAGGTGCCGCTATCGAGCCACTTTGCCACACCCAATTCTGAAACAAATATCAGACGTACATTTTCAGCACTTCTGACGCGTGTGCAAAGTTTCATGAGTTTTCGAGCATGTTTAGGCCCTCAAAAATATGATTAATTTGGGAGAAGAATAATAATTGACTGAGCCATTACAATTGGCACCATCAGCGCTCAGGCCCAAATAAAGTTATTTTGTAAACAGTACAGGCTGTAGAAAGAATTCAATTCAATTCACATTTATTTGTATAGCTGCGTCATCTGAAGTTCTCACAGGAGTTGAGTCGTCTCGTCACAGGTTTAGTCATCTGAAGTCCTCGCAGGAGTTGAGTCGTCTCGTCACAGGTTTAGTCATCTGAAGTCCTCGCTGGAGTTGAGTCGTCTCGTCACAGGTTTAGTCATCTGAAGTCCTCGCTGGAGTTGAGTCGTCTCGTCACAGGTTTAGTCATCTGAAGTCCTCGCAGGAGTTGAGTCGCCTCTCACAGGTTTAGTCATCTGAAGTCCTCGCTGGAGTTGAGTCGTCTCGTCACAGGTTTAGTCATCTGAAGTCCTCGCAGGAGTTGAGTCGTCTCGTCACAGGTTTAGTCATCTGAAGTCCTCGCTGGAGTTGAGTCGTCTCGTCACAGGTTTAGTCATCTGAAGTCCTCGCTGGAGTTGAGGTTTCTGGGGTTCGCCAGTTTCTACCGACGTTTTATTCGTAATTACAGCCAACTAGCCATGCCTCTGACCGCGTTGACCTCCCCCAAGACGACGTTCAGGTGGTCTGGTGTAGCCGAAGCTACATTTTCCAAACTTAAGAGTCGCTTCGTTTCGGCTCCCATTCTCGTTGCCCCTGATCCATCACGTCAGTTCGTGTTGGAGGTGGACGCGTCTGAGGTGGGGGTAAGGGTGGTGCTGTCTCTTCTTCGGACGAAAAGATGCATCCTTGCCCGTTTTTTTTGCATCGCTGATCGCCAGCCGAACGTAATTACGGCATTGGTAACAAGGAATTGTTGCTGGTCAAGCTTGCATTGGAAGAATGGCGTCATTGGTTAGAAGGTTCGGGGGTTCCTTTTATCATATGGACCGATCATAAGAATCTGGAGTACATCAGATCTGCCAAAAGACTTAACTCTAGGCAGGCTCAGTGGGCCCTTTTTTTGGACATTTAGATTTTTCTCTATCGTATCGTCCGGGTTCTAAGAACATCAAACCCGATGCTTTATCGCGTGTTTTTGACCGCTCCGAGCGCCCGTCTACTCGCGAGTGTATTTTTCCAGAGAAACTCATTATCTCTACACTCACATGGGAGATCGAATCGAAGGTCAAGACAGCCTTAGGGTCAATGCCTCAGCCCGGCGGCCCACTGAGTCGTTTGTTTGTGCCTGAGGGGGTTCGGTCCAACGTTATTTGATGTGGTCATGGTTCCAATGTGACTTGTCACCCAGGGGTTAATAGAACTAGATTTCTAGTCAAGCAACGGTTCTGGTGGCCTGGGATGGATCGCGACATTCGGGAATTTGTTTTGGCGGGCTCAGTATGTGCTCAGTGTAAGACTTCCAATCGCTCACCAGATGGGTTACTCCAGCCGCTTTCTGTTCCTTCGAGACCCTGGTCCCATATCGCTCTAGATTTTACCACCCTCCCGCCCTCCCAGGGCAAGACATGGTTTTAACCGTTGTGGACCGGTTTTCAAAGATGGTTAATTTCATTCCCTTGGCCAAATTACCTTCTGCAAAGGAGACAGTGGTGGCTGTCGTAGATCACGTCTTTTGTTTACATGGCCTTCCGATGGACGTGGTTTCCGACAGGGGGCCCCAATTTGTGTCCAAATTTTGGCAATAATTTTGTAGACTACTGGGGGCGAGTGTAAGTCTGTCTTCGGTTTCCATCCCCAGAGCAATGGTCAGACTGAGCGTGCCAACCAGGATCTTGAGAGAATGTTGCGATGTTTGGTCTCCAAGAACCCTTCCTCCTGGAGTCAACAGATTTCTTGAGTTGAGTACGCACATAACTCGTTTAGTTTAGTTTAATTACCATTTTGTCTATTTAAACGGGGAAAGAAAACAGTAAAATGTCCAGAGGTGTCGCCAGACAGTAGAGCCTGCGAGACTTTGCTCCGGGTGGGAGAGCGCACCAAGGCCCAAGCCGATCGCCACCGGTCTAAGCCTCCCGTCTACGTCGTGGGTCAAAAAGTGTGGCTTTCTACAAAGAACATTCTGTTGCGGTCTGTGAGTAATAAATTAGCCCCCAAATTTATTGGCTCATCACCAAGATTATTAGTCCGGTGACTGTCCGCCTCAAACTGCCTCTTGCATACAGGAGGATACATCCCGCATTTCATGTTTCCAAAATTGAAGCCGTTTTTTTATACTCGCATTAACCCACCTGTCCCGGTTCCCCCACTGCCGCGTGTTGTAGATGGGGAACCTACTTATTCGGTAAATCGAATTGAAACTGAGGGGGCGCGGATTCCAGTACTTGGTGGACTGGGAAGGTTACGGTCCAGAGGAGAGAAGTTGGGTTCCGGCTAGGGACATACTGGATCACTCTCTCATCGATGATTACAATCGACAGGTAGGTCCTTCTGGGAGCCTTTTCTTGAGTTTAAACAGGTTATTAGGATGTATTACACCACATAATATAATTTGTGTTTGTGAAGCTCTGGTGTAAAGCTTTGTTTGCTTCAGGATATTGGCATTGTGAACGCTCCCTGGCACTTTGCAACTGACTGACCAAAAGCTGGAAATAACAGTATCTTACATTTTTGTGACATCTTAAAATGTAAAAATTCACACAATGGACAAGTGTAATTATATATACACACACATACTATGCACACATGCATGTTTGTTTTTGTGAAATGTGGGGACATTCCATAGGCGTAACGGTTTTTATACCGTACAAACCAAATGGTCTATCCTCCTACACTGCCCTTGCCCCTAAACCTACCCATCACACACACACACATCACACACACACACTGCCCCTAAACCTACCCATCACACACACACACACACACACACACACACACACACACACACACACACACACACACACACTGCCCATAAACCTACCCATCTCACACACACACACACATACACACACACACACACACACACACACACACACACTGCCCCTAAACCTACCCATCTCACACACACACACACACACACACACACAAAACTGGCCATAAACCTACCCATCACAGGAAACATTCAGCATTTTTACTTTCTCATAAAAACTCATCCTGTGTGATTTATAAGCCTTTTGAAAAGTGGGGACATGGGTAATGACCTCATAAGTCACCATCTTCTGTAATACCTGTGTCATACCCATGTCATTATACACATGTGTGTCCTGATATTTCACAAAAACAAGCACACACACACACACACACACACACACACACACACACACACACACACACACACACACACACACACACACACACACACACACACACACACACACACACACACATATATATCATATTATACATATTAACATTAGTTATGTAACTGCGCCTACAAACAGTTGTCATTGACGACTCCTTGGAGAACATAAGAAGTCCAGCCTTTCCTGTTAAAAAAATCACGGTAGTGTCACTGGGTGCCAAGACAGGGATGTGTGTCCCGTCGATGCATCCTGTTACTTGGGATGGGATATTTGGCCTAAAATCTCTGTGCGATCACCTTTGCCTCTTGCAAAGTCGGGGTTTTGATAAATTGTCCAGTCTTATGGATAACCATTAACTTGCAAAACATATACACAGATTATTTTTACAGTGGACTCAGTGCACCTCGAACTGATTGGCCACCAGCCTATATTCTCCATGTGTCTGCAGAGTACAAGTCTGTCGACTGCTATGGCAACACGCATTTGCAAAGGCACAGGGACACGCACTTGCTGATCTTCGCACATACAGCTTGAGCGGTCAATAGTTATACGCTTATTTTGTCCATATAAACACACTCACTGATTAGCATATTCTGTCATGATAATCTATAAATCGCTCATGTGGGACCTATTGTAAGATGCACAGAGCTTAGTTTAGTTTAATTACCATTTTGTCTATTTAAACGGGGAAAGAAAACAGTAAATTATGGAGTGCCACATGGCTCCGTGTTAGGCCCTCTGTTATTCTCAATGTATATGCTGCTACTTGGTAATATTATAACACATATATATATATATATATATATATATATATATATATATATATATATATATATATATATATATCCTTATGATACTCAATAATATATTTCAGATGAAATGTCTAAATTATCCAAGCTGTCAGAGTGTGTTAAAGATATAAAATATTGGATGACCTGTAATTTTCTTATAACAAGACTGAGGTATTACTTATTGGACCAAAAACCTGCACACAAAATCTCTTAGAATACAATTTGCATTTAGAAGGCTGTACCATTACTTCTTACAGTTAAAGACCTGGGGTGTTAGTGTTAGAGTATTTATTATTTTAGACAGCAACTTAACAATCTCTAAGCTACAGAACATGCTATCTGTCTATGATGCAGAAGAGCTAATTCATGCGTTCATGACCTGTAGACTGGATTACTGTAATGCATTACTAGCTGGCTGTCCTTCATCCTCAATAAACACTTTTTCAAAATGTGCAGCTGCTAGAGTTCTTACCTTTCAGTATTAGATTTGCTCGATCCATACCTGTTTTTAAATCTAGGCTAAAAACGTACCTTTTTGAACTGATCAATGATGAAATGTATTGCTTTGTGTTTTTATTTTATAATTGGACAGTTGTGAATTTTTGTTTTTATTCGTCTCTTGCATTGATGTCAAGCACACTGGGCAACTGGTGTTGTGTTCAGTGCTATAGAAATAACATTGACATTGACAACACCAGGTCAAGAAAATATTATCTTATAACACCAATTTTATCATCACTACACTGGTTACCTATTACGTTCCATAGCAATTATTAAGGATTGCCACTGACCAATAAGGCCCTAAACGGTTTAGCTCCTGTGTAAGGGCCCGATCACACAGAATGGATTTTTGTAGCGAGAGGCGCCTTTTTCGGTTGGCAGAGAGTGTTATGCGCGCTGCTTATGCGCCCCTGGCACCTCGCGTTTTTGAAGGCGTATTCTCAGTGCATGAAGTTGAAAAGAAATCACCTCTGAGCGGAAAAAGCGCCCGACATCATCGCGATTTCCCCCCATTGTCCAATCGAATGAATGGAGAGGCGGGCTTTCCGTTGTGTTGACCGTTACCTTGATTTGACTCACAGGAGAGCTGATTCATAAAAACATTAAAAAAAACATAAAAAAACTGCAGCTCACTGCTATTTTCTAAATTAAAAAAACCACAACCAAAAAAGGCAGTGCCTCAATGGAAGGCCCGCCTTTGTATTCATTCGATTGGACAATGGTGAAAAAACACGATGACGTCGGGCACTTTTCTGCTCAGTTGATTATTTTTTTCAACTTCATGCGCTCAGAGCGCTCCTTCAAAAAAACAGCGTGCATAACGCTCTCTGCCAACCGAAATCTATTAAAAAAAGTCGCCTCTTGCTGCAAAAACGCGTTCTGCGTGATCGACCCTTAGTCACCTCTGATAACAGAACACTCTAAATTGTAATGTAAACATTCTGTAAATGTGAGATTCTGTAAAGCTGTTTTATTATTATATTTATTGTGAAAAGCGCTATACAAATAAATATAAATGTTGTTTAACCCATGGTTTAACCCACTGGACCACCATATCCACCATATTTAAATCCAATTTAAAAGCAATGCATTAATTTACTAGTTACTTGGAAAAGTAATCTGATTACATAACTCACGGTAATGTCATATACCTCGATACTGAGGTTAATGCTGCTGCTTAAGAAAAACTCATTTCAAAATGCATTATAAATAAAAATCTGAGAACGAACAAACCCAGATGGCATTTTAATATTGAGTCACTGTTGAATCAACGTCAGGTGAACCATAATAACCGGTGGATAACCGTTGAATTTTATTTAGATTTTGCAAATATTTTCAACCATCCATCCATCTAGCCAGTCAACAAAATGTTTATGGTTGTAGTCATGGTTGTAACAATAATATTGATTTCACATACAGCTCAGAAATTGTTGATATTCCGATGTTGAATCTGTGGTGAATTAACAACACGACTTCAACTATTTGGTGTCCAACGTTGTTTTGACGTTGAATTAATGTTTTTTTTTTCATAAACTGACATTATTTCAACCACTTTTAAACGTTTAATGTCGGTAGCCAATATATATATATGTGTGTGGGATGAATTCAGTCTGGTAAATTTTGAAACTTTTTGCACTTTATTTATAATGTTGTAATATAAGCCCAACCGAGCCGTATTAAAGACTCTTGCCATTACGCGGGACTTTCAGCGCGTCACACCCGCACAGTGAACAGGTGGGTGGAATCCGTGCTTGAGGACTGAAGACGTCAATGATCAGACTTTCATATTTGCCACCAGAGGGAGAGAGAAGATGCTCATCTGCGAGGGACTCGAGCGGAGCTGCACACACGAGCGCGCGCGCTACACACATGCGGCAGGAAACATCACGCGCGAGCGACAATGACACGCGTCTCTCAACTCTTACAAGTCGGTAAGTTTATGCACAACACGAGATGAGAAAACTCACAGGGTCATATTTATACCAAACATATGAAACAAATAATGTCGGATAAAGTGGTAGATAGGCTACTTGAAGGTTTGAAATATCTCTCATTATTGATGCCTATTATTGTTTTTCTGTTTTATGCACTGATTACAACCTGTTCTAATTAAGCAAACGGCCAGAAGACAGAATGATTGATTTTTCATTCCAAGAAAACAAACAATAATTGTAAGCACAGTTACACTGCATAATAATACCTCTTCATGGTTATTATAAAGCTCATGGTGCAGACATTATGATAACAATTTATTTTGCATTGTTCATTATGAGGTTATAATGTATTTTGACTGGGATTACAATTATTTATGAAAATATATAAAGCTTTGCATCATGCATCATAAGTAAATTAATACCCTTTTAATGCATATTTAATAGAAGCATAATTGTATTTAAATAGAATAGGATATTACATGTTATGGTGGCACATTGAAGGCAAAATGTTTAATAATGTTAAATTATTTAAGTAAAATCATTTAAGCATCATACTTTAATAATCAAACATATGATGTACAGTCAAACTCTGCACTTCAAACCGTTTGAACAACACATGAGAGGTTTTACTTACACTTTATAAAGGTCTCATAATGTACAATGCAATGCATTATATAAAGTTAAAATGCATTATAATATTTGCACATTCTTTGTTACATCTGAAATTGGTTGTGTGTCGTTTTAAAGGTGTAAGTTTTATAATATACTATAACTGTGGTTATGATTATTCATGAGATCATAGAATGCATTATAAGGTGCATTACAAGGCATAATTAATGCATTATACATAAAGGTTTAAGTAAAGTGTTACTGAGATTTTTTTCATAATTGCATATTTTACTATCTAAATGCTTTTGCTTTGCAAAGATGCATCAGCTCTGTGTCCTCAGAGGTCCGGATGCTTTTCAGCGGCTTGTATTCATGTTTCTCTCAGAGTTCTCATTCGTTCACTCATTTTGCTGTGAAGTAATTGTGCAGACACATCGCAGAATGCACAGTATTTGACAGAAGGAGGATGATCGCAGTACCGGAGCTGTATCTAAAGATGTCCCCCTCAAGTTTATGAAAGCTGGTTCATTATTTAAAGGAACAGATTATCCCAAAATGAACATTCGAATCATTCCAACTCTGTATGACTTATCTGTCTTCCAACACAAAAGGCGATATTTTGAATAATACTCTGGTTGCTCTTTTCCATGCAATTATAGTGAAAGGGAAATTAAAGGATTAGTTGACTTTTAAATAAACTTTTGCTGATGATTTCCTCACCCCCATGTCGTCCAAGTCTTTCTTTCTTCAGTCAAAAATAAATGAAGGTTTTTGATGAAAACATTCCAGGATTTTTCTCCTTATAATGGACTTCAGTGGAGCCCAAACGGTCCGAATGACAGTTTCAGTGCAGCTTCAGAGGGCTTTAAACCACACCAGACGATGAATAAGGGTCTGATCTAACCAAACCATCGGACATTTAAAAAAAGAGGAAAATTCAGTTTTATAAGCACAAATGCTGGCCTTGCTCTGTTCTGTGATGCACTTTTGTGATGTCACGTAATACGCAATTAGGCGGAAGCACAGAGTCAGAGTTTACAGGTTGAACGTGATTAGTACGATTTTGAATCCTCCTTCCGCTCATTTGTGAACACTGACTCGGTACTTCCGCCTACGTCAAGCGTGACCTTTCCAACGTAACCCCGTTTTACGTGACGTCACGAACGCGCATCACAGAACAGAGCAAGGCCAGCATTTGTGCTTATCAGAGGTGTCAAGTAACGAAGTACAAATACTTCGTTACCTTACTTAAGTAGAAATTTTGGGTATCTATACTTTTCTGGAGTAATTATTTTTCAGCCTACTTTTTACTTCTACTCCTTACATTTTCACGCAATTATCTGTACTTTCTACTCCTTACTTTTTAAAAAAATAGCCTTGTTACTCCTATTTCTTTTCAGCTTGTTTGTTAAAAAAAAACTATGCAGATAAATCGCGTCATCCGGATAGTGTGAATTTGACTGTGGTTGGATGAGAAGTGTAAACATAAACCATTCCAAATCCTTATTGGTTACTATTACGCGATCCATCGCGGCTGCACATGGTTTATCACAAATCACACACGGTGTTGCCAGATTGGGCGGGTCCCAGCGAGCACGCACTTTCAGCCAATCAGCGATCAGCAGGCAGACGCGCTCATTTATATCATGACAGCCAGGATTTTAGCGCGATAACTCGTAGTTGACTATATATTCAAGAGATCGCTATGCTAAAGTGGCATAGGCTACAGCAAACTGTATCTACAGTAAAGATTGGGAGAGTGAACCACCTCTCAAACGAGGATTGCACCTGTGACTCGAAGACTCTTTATAACCATGACTCCTGTCCATCATCATACACACTCAGTATCTGCAACCCTAACAGCTGCTGAACGAGGTTTGAATCAACAATTCATCAGCTTTGACTGGGCTAAGTGCGTGTTCTACTTCACGAATGTACTGTCGTTTTGTCAGAGCAAAGCTAAAACGCATTGTTGTTATTTTTTGTTGGCGGATTATTGCACAGAAAGACACATTTTGGCAGTGGTGTCCCAGATAGCAAACTGACATTGAATCAACATAGAATCGACGTTTCTCGTGACATCGAAACGACGTTGATCCGGCATCGTATTGCTCATCAAAGAAATGTTGAACCAACGTCAGAAACGTCATTCAAAACTAACATAAAATCGATGCAACTGGTTTGCTTACCTAAAGTTTTAATAACGTGTGAAATGCCTGTCAATTACGGTGCTTTTTCCGATCTTTATATTAGGCATTTTTGCACTTAAAGTGGCTAATTCAATGATATTACATTATTTTCCCAGTTAAAGTTTTTAGGCATTTTATTTATTTATTTTTTCGGAGTGGGCGGATTTTGGTTAGCTTTGAGCCCTGGGCTTCAGTTCTAGGCCCTAGCCCGGCCCGAGTCCGACTGGAGCCTGTGTTTAGTTTATTTTTTTAATCCTCCCTATTACACACTGCTGCAGTCATTAAAACAGTTCAGCTTTGTTTTTAAAGGCAAAGTAGTTATATTTCGTTTCGTTTCTTTATTAAGTTCATTTAGAAATTTTTTTTGGATTTTTGTTTTGTTTTTTTTAATTAAAGTTTTTATTTTTTTAAAGTGACAAACAAACAGTTAGTGGTCGACAGTGAGTTACACAATCTAAACAAATAAAATAAAAATAAAACATGCTGGTTGTCTTACCTTGCACCTCTCTGGGAAACGAATAGCTATTTTAACAATTTGCCAGGAGAGATTTACATATGTGGTTTAAACAACCAGACGCATTTATACTTGTCCAGTTTTGTCTGAAATGTTTTCAGACCACCTTCTGAATTGGTTTGTTTGAGTGAACGCTCCTGATACTGCTGCAGGCGTGGCCGCGGACTCTGAACACTGTGCGAGTCAGTCTTGACAATCGCCTATATCGCCTAATAATCGCCTAATAGCCTATCATGGTCTCATGCTGTTTCCACCAGCGCTGCACATCGCATTGTTTCTTTTAATTACTAAAATAAATATGAAACGAATGAGAAGCCTAAAAGGGCGAAGCCAGGCCGCGTTTGAGGTATGACATGAAAATTGGCCCGAAGCCCGGCCCTAGGGCGTAAAAGTTGGGGCCCGTCGGGCTCGGGCAGAAATGTAGGGCTCTAAATCGTCGACCTAATCTGGCAACACTGATTACACATGTAGCCTACATTTACATTCCAAAAAAGGTAATTGATAACATACCTCTGAAGTTTAACTTTTTGCACCATTACAATACTTATAGGCAACTAGTCATCATATCTTCCGCTCGATGAAACACATGTTAATGCTCAGCAGTACACATACTATATGGTATATTTGCATTGTACTAAAATGCATCCCAAATTTTTCAACATTAACATTTTAATATAACATAGTAATTATGGCCTTTAGAAAAATGCTTTTTGAGGGGGTGGGGTAGTGCACTATAGACCCCTGTGGGGTAATGCACTGTAGGCCCCTGCGGCCTAAGCTTTTGTCCTTAATGGCATTTTTTCTCCTTGCATTACTTTTACTTTTATACTTTAAGTAGTTTTAAAACCAGTACTTTTATACTTTTACTTAAGTAAAAAGCTTGAGTTGATACTTCAACTTCTACAGAAGTATTTTTAAACCCTAGTATCTATACTTCTACTTGAGTAGTGAATGGGAGTACTTTTGACACCTCTGGTGCTTATAAAACAAATGCTGGCCATTTTTTTTTAAATGTCCGATGGTTTGGTTAGATCAGACCCTTATTCATCGTCTGGTGTGGTTTAAAGCTCTGAAGCTCCACTGAAACTGTCATTCGGACCTTGAGCCGTTTGGGCTCCACTGAAGTCCATTATAAGGAGAAATCCTGGAATGTTTGCATCAAAAACCTTCATTTCTTTTCCACTGAAGAAAGACACGGACATCTCGGATGCAGCCTGGTCTCATCGTTAATACGTAGGTATTAATACGTTACTTTCAAAGAGACAAAAGCGTCGTCTTGAAATGCGTTTGGAGAA
The DNA here is from genome assembly GCA_023029165.1 of Gobiocypris rarus. NCBI lineage: Eukaryota > Metazoa > Chordata > Actinopteri > Cypriniformes > Gobionidae > Gobiocypris > Gobiocypris rarus. The sequence goes on along the minus strand of CM040927.1, from coordinate 1,896,776 downwards.
GTGCTCAAATGTAGAATATAGACGTATTTGCAACATTTAAACGTAGTATTATTACATTTTTACAGCTAAAAAAAGTAAAATATTTACAAATCCATCATGAAATCTTTTTTTTTTAAGAATACAAAACTTTATACTGGTAAAACATTTTTTTTTTGTTATATCAAAGATATCTGTATAATTTCCCTTTGACCATTTTATTGATTAATGTAAGATCCCTTAACACTACCCCAAACCTAAACATACCAATTTAATACAGAATATAAAGAAAATAAAAGGTAAAACGTTGGAAAATGACGATTTTGGTAACAATATAGCATTAAACAAATATTTTGAACGGCTACTCCTACACCTACCCATTAGCATTTATTAAAACAACGTACTGTTATAAATAAAAGCATAACAGACAGACCAGTGTAATCACAATAATTTATTTATTGCAAAAATGTCAAAAGCGGTACCAAAAGTAGTTCAAATGAAGATGTGTTGCAGGCGCAGTCCTCTCTGGTGGTATAAAATAGTTTTGTATGAGGTACAGAGCAATGGAAATATTAATCCGGCTTCTCTCCGTGAAGTTGCGCGTTTCCCATTTCAAATGCAAATCGACTGAAACACGGCATGTTAAAATCTGTGACGAAGCAGGCGAGAGCCAATGAGCGATCGATGCCACTGCCGTAAATCATGTCGTAACGCTTCATGAGGGCGTGTTTTTTGAATTCGAATTCACAACGAGCGCGAGATTTGATGTTTACGGTCGCACTACTGAGAGGAGATGAAGACTAATGGAAGGCTAATGGAGATGAAGATCACTGGATTAAGGGCTCAATTTGGATTTGTTTCTCGCAAACATATGGATTCTAACAATTTGGATTAACTTACAGCGAACAAATAAAGTGTTGTGTTTTGTGAATTGATGTTGTGTTTTGTGAATTGATGTTGTGTTTTGTGAATTGATGTTGTGTTTTGTGAATTGATGTTGTGTTTTGGTGTATATCTTGTGATCGCCAGTTGCTGAATAGGAGAAAACGCCTCTTTGTCTCACGGCAAACAACAAGCTAAACACTACAAAATGGTTGGCAAGAATCTTATTCATCTTAAGGTTTTAAAATGCAGTCTTCTTTTAACATTATCTAGTCATCCGAAATTAGTTTGTAACAGAAGTCACGAACAGAGCAAAATGATATTTTATATTTCTGTTATTTTATATTAGGTAGATTAACTTAGTAAAATGCATTTAATAAATGCGACTGAAAACATGTATTGATGTGACTATTGGATATAAAATAAACAATATTAATGCCATGATTTTGATATTAATGCATGGGAGCCGGTGGCTGGTAACACGTTCACACTTTGATACGTAGATAATTTACATTTTAGTGCTGTCAATACGTCAATATTGTACATTTTAGTGCTGTTAATAAGTCAGTATTGTACGTTTTATTGTGTGTGAAAACGTAAGTAAATGTACGTGTAGTAGAATCACACTTAACGTAAACATATTCACGTATTTCCATGAGATCACGTTGTCGGATGACATGGGGGTGAGGAAATCATCAGCAAAAGTTTATTTAAAAGTGAATAAATCCTTTAAGCTTTAAAGTTTCTTAAAATATGTATTGCAGGTCTTTTTTAAATTGAGCTGTCATTTTATTTGTGTACTCACAACAACACTTTGTGCTTTTGCAATATAAAGAAAACAAACAGTGTGCGCTTTCTGCCGTCTCAGTCTCTGTGAACTTCCTTTCTGAAATGAACCGAAACAATTTGAGTTCTTGCCACACAGACATGAGAGATATATCTTTCGAGGGTTACATGCGTAGTATTTTCCACAGTATATTCTGTTTTGAATGAAATACCATCAGTGTTTGCTTGACTGTGTATGTGTTTTACTGACCATGCTTATGTTTTGTGTTTCATGTGTGGCTGCTTTCTCCAACTGAAAATGAAATCTGAAACACTTCAAAAGTCAAGAACGAGCCTGGATCATGACCACTGACTGCTAGAAAACCGCTACGACCCCAGAAACCCGACAGAAATTACAAGAGCTCTCTGGTTTTCCTGCCATGGAGGACGCAAACATCTCTCACGTGGCAGCCGTGTATGTGAACCCTCACAGTCAGGTGCCCGTTCTCGACGTCCATGACACTTACACAGATTTCTACGACATGGACTATGGCGTTCCTGTGGACGAGATGCCCGACACCACGCAGGGACTGGCCTACTTCGTGGCCACCATCGTCATCGGAGCGGTCCTTGTCTGTATTATGTTGGTGTGCGGTTTCGGCAACTTCCTGTTCATCGCCACTCTGGCCCGATACAAAAAACTCAGGAACCTCACCAACCTGCTGATCGCTAACCTGGCCATCTCCGACTTCATCGTGGCTGTGGTTTGCTGTCCTTTCTTAGTGGATTACTACGTGGTCAAACAGCTCTCGTGGGACCATGGGAAAGTGCTGTGTGCCTCCGTCAACTACCTCAGGACCGTGTCTCTGTATGTGTCCACCAATGCCTTACTGGCCATCGCTGTGGACAGGTTAGTGTGATTTAGATATCGAATCGTCCCTCACTCCCGCCGCAGTATGTCAAGCTCCAGGGCTGCATTCGTGAGATTCATTCATTATGCATTGAGGCTCCTGAAAAAAAAAAAAAAAAACTTTAAATACTGCTCATATAGAAAACTGTGAGAAAATATTTCACACTCTGCAACAAGATATTCAGTAGTGTAGGAGCCATGTAGGGTGAAAGTCATGTGACCAAGGGGAGTGTCATTAATTAAGTGGGGTTAAGACATCTGTGTGTGTGTGTGTGTGTGTGTGTGTGTGTGTGTGTGTGTGTGTGTGTGTGGGCATGTTTTTGTGAAATATCAGGACACAAATGTGTATAATGACATGGGTATGACACAGGTATTTCAAAATGCTTATAGATGAGGTTTTTTTCACAGAAAGTAAACTGCAGTCTCCTGTGATGGGTAGTGTGTGTGTGTGTGTGTGTGTGTGTGTGTGTGTGTGTGTGTGTGTGTGTGTGTGTGTGTGTGTGTGTGTGTGTGTATGTGTGTGTGTGTGTGTGTGTGTGTGTGTGTGTGTGTGTGTGTGTGTGTGTGTGTGTGTGTGTGTGTGTTCATGTTTTGTGAAATATCAGGACACAAATGTGTATAATGACATGGGTATGACACAGGTATTACAAAAGAGGGTGAAATATGAGGACGTTCCCCATGTCCTCACTTTTCAAAATGCTTATAAATCACACAGGATGAGTTTTTTTCACAGAAAGTAAACTGCACAGTCTCCTGTAATGGTTAGGTTTAGGGGCAGGGGCAGTGTAGGGGGATAGAAAATACGGTTTGTACAGTATAAAATGCATTACGCCTATGGAATGTCCCCACATTTCACAAAAACAAACGTGTGTGTGTGTGTGTGTATGTGTGTGTGTGTGTGTGTGTGTGTGTGTGTGTGTGTATGTGTGTGTGTGTGAGTGTGTGATGGGTAGGTTTAGGGGCAGTGTAGGGGATAGAAAATACGGTTTGTACAGTATAAAATGCATTACGCCTATGGAATGTCCCCACATTTCACAAAACAAACGTGTGTGTGTGTGTGTGTATGTGTGTGTGTGTGTGTGTGTGTGTGTGTGTGTGTGTGTGTGTGTGTGTGTGTGTGTGTGTGATGGGTAGGTTTAGGGGCAGTGTAGGGGATAGAAAATACGGTTTGTACAGTATAAAATGCATTACGCCTATGGAATGTCCCCACATTTCACAAAAACAAAGCGTGTGTGTGTGTGTGTGTGTGAGTGTGTGTGAGTGTGTGTGTGTGTGTGTGTGTGTGTGTGTGTGTGTGTGTGTGTGTGTGTGGACTGGTACCTATGGTATGGGGACAAAATGTCCCCACAAAGATGGCAATATCCAAAATCCTTGTCATTGTGGGGACATTTTTTTGGTCCCCATGAGGAAAACTGGTCATAAGTCACACTAAGTGATGTTTTTTGGAATGTAAAATTGCAGTATGTGATGCTTTTGAGTGTGTGTGTGCATGCACAAACAAATTGCAGCATGCAGTATGCCTGTGATGGGTGTGTGTGTGTGTGTGTGTGTGTGTGTGTGTGTGTGTGTGTGTGTGTGTGTGTGTGTGTGTGTGTGTGTGTGTGTGTGTGTGTGTGTGTGTGTGTGATGGGTAGGTTTAGGGCAGGGGCAGTGTGTGTGTGTGTGTGTGTGTGTGTGTGTGTATGTGTGTGTGTGAGTGTGTGTGATGGTAGGTTTAGGGGCAGGGGCAGTGTAGGGGGATAGAAAATATGGTTTGTACAGTATAAAATGCATTACGCCTATGAAATATCCCCATAAAACATGGAAACACAATGTGTGTGTGTGTGTGTGTGTGTGTGTGTGTGTGTGTGTGTGTGTGTGTGTGTGTGTGTGTGTGTGTGTGTGTGTGTGTGTGTATGCATGCATGCTTGTGTGTGCTTGTTTTTCTGACATATCAGGACACAAATGTGTATTTGAGGTATTACAGAAGAGCTTGCCTTATGAGGTCATTACCCATGTCCCCACTTTTCAAAAAGGCTTATAAATCACACAGGATGAGTTTTTATGAGAAAGTAAAATTGCAGAATGTTTCCTGTGATGTGTAGGTTTAGGGACAGGGGCTGTGTGTGTGTGTGTGTGTGTGTGTGTGTGTGTGTGTGTGTGTGTGTGTGTGTGTGTGTGTGTGTGTGTGTGTGTGTGTGTGTGTGTGTGTGTGTGTGTGTGTGTTAGAATGGAAGGAGAACAAAGCAATTAGAAACCTAGCTGTTCACTATCTTATAAAGACAATAAGGGTCCAGCGTAAAATAGGTTAATTAATGTGATGTGTATCTGCTGAGCCCAGGGCTTCAGAGCTGTAGGTGTGTTTGTGTCTTCAGCTGAACACAGATGAAGATGTTAAACTCAACCGTTGCAGTCTGTCAGTCGTGTAATGCCTGTCAATGGGAACAGATGAGAGTAAACACACACACACATATGAATCCATATCAATCCCTGCGGCTCGTGACGACACATTGATGTCTTAAAACACGAAATCATCGGTTTGTGCGAGAAACTCAACAGTATTTATGTTATTTTTACCTCATATCAGACAAATCTAATCTCAATAAATATATGTATATATATAGAATCCTCATTAGTGCCTGCGCTGATTGGTCAAATGAGGCATCTACGTAAATATATCTATGATCACGCCGGTATTTTGACCTTATCCGGCAGAAGTAATGGCGCTGGGGAATACTAGATGAGATTTGTCCGGTGTCCGGTATTGTTTCGCATGTTGCCTGTCGATTTGCATTGTTCTAATAAACATTGAATAGTGAAGTAAATTTAATTTTTAGATGAACGTTTTATGAAGCCTGTATTTATAATGCATTATAATGTATTATAATGTATGCATAATATGCATAACAACAGTTATAACACACAATGAACACATTATATCATTATAGTTTCCATAGTTATGATGTAAGTCTTTGAGTATCTTACTACATCTTAATGAAATTGTTCATGGAAACATCCAAAAGGCTTCATAATGTGGTCATAATGTTTTTTTAGTGTGTTTTTTTCTCTTCTTTTTTTCTGCTTCAAGTGAAGTAACATGAGTTATAACTGTTATGATTATTCATAAGATGATATAACATATTATACATACATTATAATGCCTTCAGAATACCATTATAATGCATTTAAATAAAGGCTTCATAGAAAGTGTTACCGAAAGCGTGTTTACCAGCTTCAGACACGCCTCATCCGTTCAGAATATTACGTCTGAACCCTGTTTTATTAAATAAATAAAACTCAACCCATTCAACATTTAGAGACTGTGCTAATGGTGACATCTGGAAGACTGTTGAGTGAACCCCACGGGCAAGAAACTGTTTAAAATGCTACGTGGGTATTATTTAACATCCTTTACAGTGATTGTATAAAAGATGGCTCGAGGAAACAACAATTATGTGTCCTTTACCAAAGCTGCGTGTCCCGCTAACAGCTCGAGATGGAATAAAGCATGGGCAAACTTTGACAATACTAATCATCAGTTTTTTCCAAAATCAGAGAGTGAATCAAGATTACACATCGTCTCCTGTACTATTTTTACAGCTTTTGAAGTTTCCCCTGACACTTCATCTGAATAAGTCATTTTACACAGTTCAATTATGACAGGACAGAGTTTGTTTGAACCTCATCACAGTGATTTTTAATTATGATAAAAGCCACATGAAAGTCACTTGTGATTAAATATGACTTGCTGTTTGACTTGACTGTAATGACAGTCCATAATTAAGCAAAATTCAATTATGAATGGCTTACAAGTTTCTGATCTAGTGGTAGAAATCAGATAACACAAATAGAACATATTGTACTAGATGAGCATTTCCTGAAGGATTGTGTTAAAGTCCTCATGAACGGGAAGTTACGCTGGTCTTGTCTTCCCTGTCGTGCCGTATATCCGAGTGAAACGCTTCTCAAACAAGAACAGATGTAGGGGCGGGGCTTGATTGTGTCTGTGGGGAATTGATTGAATGCCTGTGGTTTGCTATTGGCTGATCTCATGTGAGTGACAGGTGGCCCCGCCCTCTTCATCAGAGCAGAGATGAGCTGCAAGAGGAAGGGATGTTATTCTGATTCAAGATTACCAGGAACATGAATTAAAAAATATAATGATGTGCACAGATACATCATTTATAATAAACTGCAATATTAAAAAGAATTGTGAACTTTAATTTCATGGTGACTTCAGAGTGTTAGAGAGCTTTAGGTTTTCACACAAAACTCTGCAGTGTAAAGTTGGCAACAATGTTACAATATTTTCCAGAAAGACGTGACCATTCACAATTGACTGAACAAAGGATAGTTCCCTCAAAAATGAAAACTCTGTCCACAGCTACAGCATATCACTGACATTAATGACGACGCAATCCATAATTATGCAAATGTATAGAAAAAGGAGATAAAGCTGCATAAATAATCATTAAAAGATTGCGATCTAATTTCAAACACTCACATGATCTTATTCCTAAATGTCAGCGATTGGGCTCTTTGTCTATTAAACCTTTGATTAATCACAGCGAACATTCAGATCTGTGTTCTGATCCAGAGAGAGCCGTCGCCATGTACAGATATGAAACATCTTCACACACAGTCTTTACATCCACACAGGATCATTATTTCTTCCTTAGTCAAGTCAAGTCACCTTTATTTATATAGCACTTTTTGCAATGCCGATTGTTTCAAAGCAGCTTCACAGTGTTAAAAAGGAGAATAATGAACCGAATTAGATTCGGCTGTACAGCCGCTCTGGAGAAAACAGTGATGTCATCAGCTCATTTCAATTGTCAAATAGAGACAATGTGGGCAGATCAGTAATACAGTTGATATAGTTAATTTAGTTTAGTAATTTAATTTAATTGGATATATAGACGACAAAGACGACAGTGAAAGTAGCGACCTTACAATCATTCATATTATCACAGAAGTACTGGATAAAAGTGTATAGTTGGGATATAAACACTGATGTCTATGGTAGAGATCAAAATACAGTAAATCAATTGACGCTTCAAATAATGATTGTATCAATTACATCGTTACACCAGTAGGTGGCGACAAGTGACTGTTAAAACATGTCTTTGTCATTGAATCATTCATTCAAGAGATTCGTTCAAAAACACTGATTCATTCAGTAATGAAAGAAGTGAAGTCTTTATTAGTGAGTCATTGAATCATTCATTCAAGAGATTTGTTCAAAAACACTGATTCATTCAGTAATGAAAGAAGTGAGTCTTTATTAGTGAGTCATTGATTCATTCATTCAAGAGATTCGTTCAAAAACACTGATTCATTCAGTAATGAAACAAGTGAGTCTTTATTAGTGAGTCATTGAATCATTCATTCAAGAGATTTGTTCAAAAACACTGATTCATTCAGTAATGAAAGAAGTGAAGTCTTTATTAGTGAGTCATTGAATCATTCATTCAAGAGATTTGTTCAAAAACACTGATTCATTCAGTAATGAAGTGAAGTCTTTATTAGTGAGTCATTGAATCATTCACTCAAGAGATTTGTTCAGACACTGATTCATCCAGTAATGAAACAAGTGAAGTCTTTTTAGTGAGTCATTGAATCATTCACTCAAGAGATTTGTTCAGACACTGATTCATCCAGTAATGAAACAAGTGAAGTATTTATTAGTGAGTCATTGAATCATTCACTCAAGAGATTTGTTCAAAAACACTGATTCATCCAGTAATGAAACAAGTGAAGTCTTTATTAGTGAGTCATTGAATCATTCACTCAAGAGATTTGTTCAGACACTGATTCATCCAGTAATGAAAGAAGTGAAGTCTTTATGAGTGAGTCATTGAATCATTCACTCAAGAGATTTGTTCAAAAACACTGATTCATTCATCAATGAAACAAGTGAAGTCTTTATTAGTGAGTCATTGAATCATTCACTCAAGAGATTTGTTCAAAAACACTGATTCATCCAGTAATGAAAGAAGAAAAGTCTTTATTAGTGAGTCAATGAATCATACATTCAAGAGATTTGTTCAAAAACACTGATTCATCCAGTAATGAAAGAATATAAGTATTTATTAGTGAGTCATTGAATCATACATTTAAGAGATTTGTTCAAAAACACTGATTCATCCAGTAATGAAAGAAGAGAAGTCTTTATTAGTGAGTCATTGAATCATTCACTCAAGAGATTTGTTCAAAAATACTGATTCATCCAATAATGAAACAAGTGAAGTCTTTATTAGTGAGTCATTGAATCATTCACTCAAGAGATTTGTTCAAAAACACTGATTCATCCAGTAATGAAAGAAGAGAAGTCTTTATTAGTGAGTCATTGAATCATTCACTCAAGAGATTTGTTCAAAAATACTGATTCATCCAATAATGAAACAAGTGAAGTCTTTATTAGTGAGTCATTGAATCATACATTTAAGAGATTCGTTCAAAAACACTGATTCATTCAGTAATGAAAGAAGAGAAGTCTTTATGAGTGAGGACATAATGTAATGTCGAGTAATGTTGAATAAAAAAATAAATTAAAAAAAGTCTTTATGAGTGAGTCATTGAATCATTCACTCAAGAGATTTGTTCAAAAACACTGATTCATCCAGTAATGAAACAAGTGAAGTCTTTATTAGTGAGTCATTGAATCATTCACTCAAGAGATTTGTTTAAAAACACTGATTCATCCAGTAATGAAAGAAGAGAAGTCTTTATTAGTGAGTCATTGAATCATACATTCAAGAGATTTGTTCAAAAAGACTGATTCAACCAGTAATGAAAGAATATAAGTATTTATTAGTGAGTCATTGAATCATTCACTCAAGAGATTTGTTCAAAAACACTGATTCATCCAGTAATGAAAGAAGAGAAGTCTTTATGAGTGAGTCATTGAATCATACATTTAAGAGATTCGTTCAAAACACTGATTCAGTCAGTAATGAAAGAAGAAAAGTCTTTATTAGTGAGTCAATGAATCATACATTCAAGAGATTTGTTCAAAAGACTGATTCAACCAGTAATGAAAGAATATAAGTATTTATTAGTGAGTCATTGAATCATTCACTCAAGAGATTTGTTCAAAAACACTGATTCATCCAGTAATTAAACAAGTGAAGTCTTTATGAGTGAGTCGTTGAATCATTCACTCAACCCGATAAAAAAAAACTTTAGGTTAGTGAATAAAATGCATGTTTGTAGTGACTTGTCTCAGTACAAATGGAAATTGACCATGATCCTCTCTGTCGTGTTTAGGTATATGGCCATAGTTCATCCGTTGAGGCCCAGAATGAAGCTCCAGACAGCATACTGTCTCATCACTGGGGTGTGGATCGTCCCAGTGCTCATTTCCATACCGTCCGCATACTTCGCCTCTGCCACCAAAGTCCCCAACGGGGCCAACCGCAGCAAAACCTTCTGTGCCCAGATCTGGACGGTGGACCAGCAGCTGTATTACCGCTCATATTTCCTGTTCATCTTCGCCGTGGAGTTCGTCGGGCCGGTGCTCACCATGGCCCTGTGCTACCTGCGCATCTCCCGTGAGCTCTGGTTCAAGAGCGTGCCGGGTTTCCAGACGGAGCAGATCCGCAAACGCCTGCGCTGCCGGAGAAAGACGGTCATGGTGCTCATCGGCATTCTCACGGCGTACATTCTCTGCTGGGCTCCGTACTACGGCTACACCATCCTGCGGGATTTCCACCCGACGCTCATCTCCCGAGAGCGCAACTCCCTGGTGGCGTTCTACATCATCGAGTGCATCGCCATGAGCAACAGCATGATCAACACCTTCTGCTTTGTCAGTGTGAAGAACAACACTGTGAAATACTTCAAAAGGATCGTTCTCCTGCGCTGGAAATCCACCTACACCTCCAGGAAGACCGTGGAGGAGACGGACATCAATCCCAACCTCACCGAATGTAAGAAGGGAGCCGAGCTGAGCGGTTTTCACGTCACTCATATTACAGATGATTAAAGAGGACTGATTATACTGGCATCGTTCTGCAGATCTGTGACTGATGTTATGTTCTAGTGGTTTTAGTAAAAAGAGTGTTTTTTCCTGTGAAATGTGCCATTCTCATTCTTTGTATATAAAACCGATCATTTCAGTTGTTTTGTTTTGAGTAAATTAACTGCTCAGCCCATAAAGCAATGTGAATGACAATGGTAAAATATAGTTATTATAACGTAAAGTTAAGTACAGAACCACAATTTGTTTGTTTTTTAAATACACTTTAGCCTACTTTATATAATGCATTATTAAAGTATTTTTAATGCATTAATTATGCACATTATAATACATTCTCATGAATATTTGTAACCACAATTATACACTATAATTCTTATCACCTTTAGAAAGTATAATGCATTAAAGCACATGAAAAATAACCTGCAATCTGCAAACATTATAATGCATTTCAACTTTGGTTATTGTTAAATCACTCAAAAGGTTCATATGATATTGTTAGAAGTCAATTTCTCAGAGGAGAAAATGAGTGGGATTTTTACTTCCAGAATGGAAAAAAAACCCTTAATATAATCTTTTTCAGCAGTATTTCTATGAATACAATTAAGGCGATTTATGTACAATAGATTATTTGAAACTGATTAGCAAGGTCCTTTTTCAGTAGATGTTTTATATTCAGAAGAAAATCTGGAAATGTTCTGGAGATGTGGACATTCGCTGTCTTTTGTGTTGTTCATACAGTGTCTGCATGCATTTTAGCCAAATAAAGCTAAACCTGAGAACCAAGCCATGTGTCGTGTAAAGTCCTATGATTTTATTGTCATAATTCAAGAAGCAATATCGATCAATTTTAGTGGTAATGTCGGGACATTCGAGTTATATTTCTCTTTGCTCTGTAAAGCAGTCTCTATTCTTCTTAAGTTCAAGGACAGTCCAGACATCATTTACTGATTGTGTCGATACTCATAACGTGAATCAAAATATGAACTGTGGTCATTGTTTTTTATTGACTTGGAATATAGTAGGGAATTATTTTAAAGTAGTTAGACTTATTATCAAGTGTCTTTAACTTCTCTCTGCTAACATTTAAAGGAATCATTTGAGACAATGCATACATGTTTCTACTTTGTACTTGTCCTAACCTTGCCCATATCCACCTCAATAGCAGCAGGTTTTCAATACAAAATCAACACAATAAGTACACTATCAATTATTTTTGGGACCAATAAGGGTGTCTCTAGCCTAGAAATCTAGACGCACCCTGGCGGCAGCTGTAATTTGTAGTCAGGGTAGTCTAGAAACTCTCCGTTGGCTTGTGAGCTGGAAAAACCAAACTCTGGTCAGGCCAATCACATCGTGTGTAGAGTCGGTGGGCGGGCTTAACATAATGACGGAAGAGTCTTTCGAATCGGCTTTGGCCGCGACTCTGGAAGACTTAAAGCTTTTCTTTGAGAAAAGAACAAAGAACGGCACTGAAGTCATTCTTAAGAAAGGAAGATGTGTTCAGAGTTTTGCAGACCGGATACAGTGAACATTTAATCTATCAACTAGCTCCGCTTCACCTTCTTCATTAGAGCCCTGCATTTCTGCCCGAGCCCGATGGGCCCCTGACTTTTTTACGCCCCTAGGGCCGGGCTTCGGGCCAATTTTCACAGCATACCTTAAATGTGGGCCAGGCTTCGGGCCTTTTTTAGGCTTCTCCTTTGTTTTATATTATAGACATTAATTAATTAAAAGAAACAATGAGACAATGAGCTGCACTGGTCGAAACAACGTGAGACCGTAATACTGCGACTGTCAAGGCTGTCTCACACAGTGTTTGGTTTAATCAGCGAGCGAGCGAGTTATGGACTTTTTACAACTGGTCCCTTCATTCGTTTTCTCTGACCAGATATCTTTATGATCGTGAAAAGACGGATTTAAATCCGATCACTTAAACAAATGCATTTCAGACGAAACTGGACAGATGTAAATGCATCTGGTTGTCTAAACCACATATGTAAATTTTACTCCTGGCAAATTGTTAAAAAATAAACGTGCGAGAGCGTGTTATGGGCTGTATGACATGTTGCAGTCAGATATGATTGCGCTATGCAACACGCGTCACCACAAATGAGTAAAGCAAGCCAACACAAACTTCTGCAAGTGAACCTGAAAGTAAGTCTTAGATGTCCAGAAACACAATCATCTTCATTGAAACTAATGAGACTAAAAGATCTTACCAGTGCTTAGGTCGCTCTCTCATACTGCAGTATTTGATCTTGAAATGAGCTGATAATAAATAAAACGCAGCTCATATCTTTTGCTTTCTTTGATGTAAACTCTGTTAAATGTGCATATAGAGCGCGGGAACTGAAGATTGGATTTACATTCATTTTGCGGAGAGTTGTAAAGTAAGACAACCTGCATTATTTTATTTTATTTGTATTTAGTTTATTTGTTTAGATTGTGTAGCCCGTTTCATTTGCGTGCACCGATCAGCATCAGCCTGCCTCAGCTCGTCAAAAATGCCTTTTTATTGGGGTGGTGGTGGTATTTAAGATAAATGTGTTATATGCTTGAAATTATTTATATCTATGGATTTTATTATAAGCAAGACAAGTCAAGTGTTGATTTGAGAGGCTTAATTAATTAAACATGTAGTTACTCACTGTCGCCGCTGGACGCTTGGTCGTCACTTTAAAAAACAAAAACTTTATTTTAACAAACAAAAAAATACTCTGAAAATTTTTCTAAATTAATTTATAAAAAATAAAGAAACAAAACGAAGTATAACTACTTTGACATTAAAAACAAAACTGAACTATTTTAATGGCTGCAACAATGTGTAATAGGGAGGATAAAAAAAAAAAACACGGGCTCCAATCGGACTCGGGCCGAGAATTTTGATAAGCTGTCGGATATGGGCCGGGCTAGGGCCTCAGTGTCTCGGGCCAGGGCCGGGCTAGGGCCTAGATTTGAGGCCTGTGCAGGGCTCTATTCTTCATTGCTCTGGTTGGTTGTAGCGCTATCCAACTGGAGGGAATTTGAAAGACAGCCGTTTATCCCGCCCCTCGGATTGAGTCCTGCCAATGGTGAGTTCCCAGACCCAACATCTTGATGTGGGCCTGGCTTGTCAGGCGAGGGTTTCTCTGCAGTGAAGTACAATCATCTATTCTCTTGACAGTGAAGTCAAACCTTGACATTTGTGACACCATTTACCCCTCATGTACCTCTAATCTCAGCATTTTCTCTTTTGAAACATGTCGAAGATACGTTTTCCCATTGAATGAAAAGCATCAGTAGCTGTCATGTTCTGCTGTGATTTTGTTACTTAAAAATACAATGTTGTGTCATTTGTGCACTGATTCCCTTCCATACAAAGGGAACAGTTTTCTCCTAAACTAGCCGTTCATTGGGTCTTTGGGTTTCCATGTTTTATGTGTACTTTCCAAAGACATAAGGATTTTTATACTGTTCAAACTGTATAGTCTTTGCTCTACCCTAAACCTACCCAATCACACAAACCTGTATGCAATTTTTACATTAAAAAAACATCACTTCATATGATTTATAAGATGAAATGTTCAAAAAATGTCCAAAAAAGGATTTTGGATGTTGACATCTTTGTGGGGACATTTTGAGCTCATAGCATAGGGTTTAATGCTGCCATCAGAAATACTGGTTTCCTAGTCAAAAAATTGGACATTGATTAAACGTACTCTCAACTCAAAATTGAAATGTGATGAGCTTGTAATCTTGACTTCAGAAGTGGGAAGAAGGACATTTCCGAAAGCATGTGGAGGCAGTGTTATACACAGAGGTAACTAATGGAAGTAATCAGACGACAAGTGAATGTAATCATTAGACAAATTAGGAAACAATCAAGGCTGAACTGAAGCACAAGAACCAAACTCAAAGGAATGAAAAGACAACTAAACAAAACATACACACGGACATGCAGAATACCTGTATACACAAAATGTTTGTATCGTATCGGCGTTCCGGATCCGGCTTTTGGGAGCCTGAAACCCAGAACCCAGATTTATCCACCAAATCCCAGAGTGGATTAATCTGAAAACGATACCCTTGCGTTTTCGTGTGTACAGCCAATCTTTATATTTTGTCATCACCCCACGTCTCGCGCATGCTCCAGGTCTTCTTCTCTATTTTTAGTGCATGTCTGTGGCAGAATTACAGCAGCACAAACTGGTCAGGCATGTATACCACATCGCTTTAAATCGCTTTCAGTGGTTTGTGTGTACGCAGATATTTCTTGAGAAAACCGATCGGATAGGGAAAGCTCTGGCTTTGTGTGGATGTGTGTTTACTAGGATACTCATCAAAACTGGCTTTTTTAATACATAATTTGTCCAAGAAGATGTGAAAGAGTGCTCAATTTAGTATGTGCATGCTGTCTGAAGAGGCTTTTTGCACGCTTCCTTCAGATGTTTGCGCACACACATCACAGCACGTGGGTAAATTAATTGAGTTTTCTTTTGCATCTTCTTGCAGTATTTCAATTGCCAAGGTTTATACTTTCGTGACAATGCAGAACTAGCCCATCAATTTTCCCGAGCTTCATTCACGTTCATGTTCTCTCAACATTGCATTGTTAGAATTCATAAAAATGTTACCAGCCAATTTGCGATTGACGCTATTTTATACACTCGCCAACACTGATTTTTTTAGGGTCATCTGTATGACCTGACAGATAACTAATAGTCCAGTGCGGTTCCCTTCACACAGCAGTTGTGAGTACTGAACTGTACAGGTGTGAGTTCAGTTAGTCCAGTGAGTTCAGTGATCCAGCTAGGCATAGACATATCAGTGTAGAAATTGTCTTTATGGTAAGAGAGGCACGGCTTGATGTACATATCAAATTCATGTGAGAGAAGCCTCGTTCTGCACTGCAGATGGGAATTGTATGGATGCACTTGAAAAAGTCATTGAGTTCTTTTGAGACCTGTTGTCCATTACTGTCCTTGTACTTTCTGTAAGCACAAATGCTCACAAAGGGGCTTCACTTTCCACGAAATAACAGGTGTTTTCAGGCCTCTACTGGGGAAAGAGCACTTTCTTCTCTAGTACATTAGAAACGGTTGCACCCATCAGATTAATGAAGGTCAGAGAGAAAAGTACTGCACCAGACTAACTCATTCAGAAGTCTTCAGAACTGCGTGGAAAGGCAGCTCGTCCCATTATAAAAGACTCTAAAGCAGCCAGGGCCGAGCATCTCCGCAAACTAATAGAAAATAACTAAATATTACCAAATACAAAGACATCACCTGAACAAAATATTCCAGTACAGTTGAGTAGTAATGACGTTTTGTCTATTTAAACGGGTGAAAAAAGATAATGTCTGTGAATTATGGAGTGCCTCAAGGATCCGTGTAAGGCCCTCTGTTATTTTCAATATATTTGCCACTTGGTAAGAAAACATGGAATTAGTTCCCTCTGTTTTGCCGATGATACTCAGTTATATACTTCATCTCGACCAGAGGAAATCTCTACATTTTTCAAGTTGACAGAGTTAAAGATTTAAAATGTGACCAGTGCTGGCAAAATGAGTCGCAATGAGCAAACTTTCAAAAATGAGTTATTGTAGGATTTGTTTGAATTGGACAACAAATGACTGTCTGAAGTCCATAGAGTCAGAGACCAGGCCTGGACTTTATGTTGTGTTTGTGTTTTATTATGTGTGTGAATGGCAGTCGTCCGTGAGGGGCTGCCCACGTTACTTTTGTTTAGTTTATTCATTAATTAAAGTCTTTTAAATGTTCGCCGGTTCCCGCCTTCTTCTTCCCTAACTAAGAACTTCTTTACAATATTATACACCATTCAGGCATAACATTATGACTGGTGAAGTGAATAACACTGATGATCTCTTCATCACAGCTCCTGTTAGTGGGTGGGATATATTAGGCAGCAAGTGAACATTTTGAACTTTCAGATGTGTCTATTTTGTTTGCCTCATTGTAAGCTGTTCTGAATACTCTTGCAGTGGTTGCAGTCTTTTCAACACGCTGTATAATTGCATCCTGATTGACTCTTTACAAAATGCTTTCTGCTGCCATATGTGATTTAGCATGACTGTGTTCAAACACTTTTTTAAGAAGTGCCTGTTGCTGTTTTGTTTTATGTGGAGCCGTGGATGTCACCGCACAGCTCACCCACTCAGATGCTAATTACATCCCAATTAACCGTTTGGTCAGGTCCAAGTGATCCCACATTCTGACATGTGTGGCAGCCCAGTTTTTGATTTTGCATAATCAACGACAGATATGCAGTTTGCTTGTTCTTCAACTGTTCCTGAGACCAAATATAATTAATCTGATTGGTGGAATTTTCTCTCGCCGAAGACATTGCCTCTTCCATTATTTCTGTAACTCGCTGAGCTCGTGTCTCCCGCTATCCTGATCCAGGGGTGCAGTTCCATGTTCTCGAGGTCTCTTTTGATCAGTCACACCATCAGCTTTACTTGTGGATTTAAAAAATGAAAACATGCTTGAATGTCTTTTTGACATTTTGACAATATAATAATTATTTAGGTAGTGTGGGATTACAAATTCATAAATTGTTATGTCAAGGTTCCAATGTAATAGTATATAAACTGAAAACGTTATGTACATAGTGTTTTACAGTTTGAGGTAAAGATTGACCGCATTCTAACAAGATCAAGTTAATCAGCCCAGGTGTTTGAGAAATTAGTCTTTTGTCTCTATGCACCTGACCATTTGGTATGACAAGCTCAGGGCACAGTCGTGCTTTTGTCTCTATGATAATGTGAATGTATGAGCAATACTGTCAGAGTGATTGGATTTGCATCTATGCATTTGAATGACACTGTTATGCTGATTCGATTAGAACTGGTGACACTGAAACGTCTGGGGTGTGTCCCTTTACATATACAACATTTGCATTCCTTTGTTTAGATTGTCTCCTCCTCAACTGTGTAAATCCCTCCCCCTGAAATGTGGATAAATGTATTATACTTTTTCTCAGACTTGATGACTACAGCCACCGACCGCACGTGCTCTCAATAAAGAGTCGCATGTTATATCCAAGCTCTCCTGGTCTTCACTTCTGAGTTTCCAACAGTAGGCAAATATTCACAAGTTTCCTACGCCCCAGGAAGCCTTGCGTCAAAAGTGGGAGCGTCTTCCGGTTCGAACTTAAGAAGCGGGACATTATGCATTTCCATCGTAGTTTATGCGCACGTTTACGTATCGGATAGAAAATGTATTCGACTCAAACGAGCGCATACGTTTTTTATGCACATTTTTAGAATTCAAGCGCATCATAGCGTTTCCATTCAGCATTTTTTGATGCAATATCCCAAAATGCACGTAAAAATGGGTGGATGGAAACATAGCTTCTTGAATTTCAACAGTTGACAGTCATTCAAGCTATCTAAATTTGCTAACGATGTGGGAACACAACCTCAATGAACATTCAAAAGGGTGAAACAACAGTACCTTTACCCTCCACGGTAATTGGTTGGGAGGATGGCCTGAAGAAGTGGCCTTGTATCATGTACGGTAGCATTTTTAGCTATTTTCTAGATTCAGTAGCCTGTGATGGTAAGGCGATGAGCAATTTGAAAAGCTCAGAGGCATATCAGTATCTGTCGGAAACGATCTAAAAGCGGACATTGAGCCGAGCCTGAGCCTACACGTATCCCATCCATAGACTGTAGTGTCCCATCACAAGGCATGTGTGCTAGCATCAGTGACAGGTGACGTACAGACAGCGGGTTGTTCATGTTGCAGGGCCAGGACGCTGTTGTAGATGCAGCAGCACTTTTGTGGATGGTCAGTAAAGTAAGGACAAGTTGAAGACTCATTGGGTCTCATTCACTAATTATTGGGTGGACTCGTTCATATTTGTACTCACAGTAAAAGTTCTCATTAAAAATCTCTGCCTGATTCACAAAACGTTCATACATTAATTGTCCTTAGTAAATGTGGAGTATTCTAAATTAGCGGCCGTGTGCACAAGTTGAGTAATTTGCATAAATCACGCCCACACCATCTCCATATAAGGGCTTTCCGCAAATGCTTTCCTTACAGCCTTTCATCACTCTCGTCAAACTTGTCGCTGTTCGCAGATGTGCTCTTGCCCGGATCCTCGAGCAATGCCACGTGTCCAATTCTCACCAGTTCTCACAATAAACACCTTTAATACAGACCTCTCATTAGCTGTGCATACGCTTATGCAGAGAAACCTCGCAGCTGAAGCTATAACGCAGCTTTTCTTACTCTTTTACTATATATGATCGAATGTATTTAAGATTCAATTAAATCGCATTATTTCATCATTTTATTATATAATTGTATATATGGATTATATAATCCAATTAATGCAATATATTTCAATGTAATTATAGTCATGTTAGGATGAAATATAACTTCTTAACACGATTATAAAGCCATACAGAGTAAGTTCTGTTGGCGTATGTATGGTTTCAGTTGTTTCTCTGTTTTTTGGTGAATCGTGATTTGTTCTTAAAATCATTCAAATTTGTGCGTACGCATGCTTAGTGAATGAGATCCACTGTGCATAACAATAACCCCACAGTCAAATCATTGCCTGCCATGGCTTATTGCTTTATTAAATAACTCCTGCCCTAGGCAAAAGTATGAATACTAAACAGTCATTATTATTATTATTTTACCTTCTTATTTCAAGCTAACAAGGATCTTTTTTTTGAGAATCATGAATGTGCCAACATTCCCCGACTCTTTTAGAGATGCTCATTTACTGTTTTTAGTCTAATGAGATCTGCAGCTTGTTATGCCAGTCTGGTCTGAGATAATTGTGTAAATCTCAGAGCTGAGAATTTGTTATTGTCATAGGCAACTTGTATTACTCCTAATAGTCTTTCGTGCTCTTAGTCACTGGGGGTTCTGTTTGAAAGCAGTTCCTAACCGTAGCGATCCAGGCATACATTGACTCACATAGCAACAGAATAATGATTTAAAAACTGGTTATGCTGCAAAAACCTTGAATTATGTCTCATCTTATTTACTGTACTTTGGTGGCTTTATTCTCACCTCACAGGCCTTTCCTGGAGAGTAGGGTGTGTGAGTAACATCAGCTAATCACTGGAGTGCCTCAAGGTTCAGTGCTGGGTCTCCTCCTTTTCTCCATTTACACAATCTCATCTTCAGCTTAACCTCACAAAGACAGAGCCTCTTTTAATCTCTGTCCACCAGCCACAATATTATTGTTCAACTGGGCTCTATTACACTAATCAAGACAAGCAAGGAACCTGTAAGTAGCGTTTGATGATCTGCTGAGCTTTATTACGAATGATTGTACACCTGTTACAACATGAATCCTGAATGTGTCAGCGCATATGGTCTTCAATCATTCAAAGATCTCACTCCACTGGCTACCAGATGCTGCCAGATTCAAATGTAAGTTTTTCAGGATTGCCACTGGAAACACATTCTCCATTCCTACAATTGTACAGTCTCTGAACCACCTGATTGTTCCTTCTCAACTAGCCATAAAGTCGCATTCCCAAACCTTTGCCCTGTCTGTTTCTTTATGGTGGAATGAGCTGCCAGCCTCCACATCGTCTGCTGAGACCATCACCACCTTCAAGAAAAACAAGCACTTACAGTGTCAACAGTGGCATTATAATGTAACTACATACATTCATTACAGATGTCATTACATGCAGGTATTTTATTTTAATTTTAATGTAAGGACACAGTACACAGTAAGTGCATTGTATCAAATGATTAATTTAAATGTTGTTACATAGTTAAGGCTACCTAATATGTTGGTCCCATTACAGAATTACATTTAAAAAAAGGGAAAAAAAGAAAAAAAAAGAAAAAAAACATAGTTGTGATTAGAGTATATTTGATTTGTCTATGTACCTTATTCAATTCCAATATAGCTTGATGAATAAAAGAGACTCAATTATATCTCTGTGTTTAGATGTTAAGAGTTAAAAGTCCTAATGCAGTACATGATTCAGTTCAGAGACAACATCAATAGCTAACCTTAAGAAGTTCTTATGATAGGATACTTCAAATACATTTTCAAGAATATTTGCATATTAAATTAAATTAGTATACATTATACATTTTGATTTCATGACTTTCACTTCATGGCAGTGGTTAACATTTTATCTACTTTGAGCATGTTTTATGTCAACACGATCTCATGACAATGCGTATCAATAGAACGAGTGTGCAATCTCGTAGAATGTATACGCCAAAATTAGTTTTGGCGTGCATATGCTACGCAGTTTTTCGCGTGCATATGATACGCACTTTATGGCATGTATATGACACGCTTTTGGGTAGGGTGAGGGTGGGGGTGTGGGGGGTTCGCACGTATAATACGCCATAAAGTGCGTATCATATGCACGCCAAAAACGGCGTACTATATGCACGCCAAAACTCATTTTATACATTCTACGAGATTGCACACTCGTACTATTGATACGCATTTTTGTGAGATCGGGCTCTTTATGTAGGCTACTTAATATCTGCTATGCTTATCAAGTATGTTTCACACATTATGTGAGAGATGATAATGCACATCATGACTTTATGATGTGATGTGGCCAATTACGTGAGTGAATGGGTTGATGTGTGCAGTCAAATGTGTATTCGATAATGGTGTAATTTTCTCAATGTACATTGCAAATCAATGTGCCTGCTATGTGAGGGAATAAAATGATATGACACGCAGGCTGTAATTCAGATTTGGCTGGTGGTTTGAGAGGGACCCTGTTAATCTCCAGCAAGATGGCAAATGCTATGCCATGCAGTGTTATTTCTCACCTGCATCTCCCACACATCTGAACCAGCAAAGAAGTGTCTGCCACGTTACACTCTTGATTTCCTCTAGCCCAGCTGAGCATATGTTAGTTGACAGAGCTGGGGTTCTCTGAGGTCTGTCTATTCTGATCATTGTTGGCAGGTTTTATTCTGAGGCCATGCATGGGCTTTCTGTTGAACCCGGCTGACCTACACAGACTGGCCAATAGTGACCAACCAAGTGTACATTATCCTGCTCAATCAATATAAATACATCAATACGGTATATAGATTTGATGTTACATTATTTAATCATACTTGAACCAATGTCCCAGTCATAGAGGTATTGCTATTCTCCTGTATATCAACATCCACAATAGTTACATTGCTGTCAGAACTTCAGAAAAACAAGTGAACCTGTACACAACTGTCTCTGCTACAAATTTACCTTCAGGTACTAACTAAGATACCTTGAACCTTGAACACTATCTAATATATAGTATGAGCTGCTGCTGTATGGAAAACAGCTATGTAAAATAATTATTCTTTTGTGTTATGTTTGGGGGAAAATATTCCTTTACTAGCATTCAGCAGCAGAAAGCCTGTATGGGTTAATTTATTATACATTGTAAAGCACCAGGTAGGTGAAATGAGTGGACAGAGCTGAAGTGTTGTGCTGTGGGGTTTCTGACAGACCTTGTTGACTGAGACTGTGCCTGGAATGCAAAGTGGTTTTCTGATGCATATATGTCAATTTAATGCTCATCGTGCATAATGCAGTGCATCAGAAGCAAAGTAACAACACATTTTTAAATTGTGGCATTTTAGTGACATGCATAATGTGTTTTTCCATGGTTTTAAAAAACAATGCAAGCAAAAGGTTTTATAACGTAACACCTTTATTTGTGGACATTACAGTTTTATTACCACCATGAAGTGCACAAGCAAAATCAGACCACTACTTGTCAATGGACAATGATGTGCAGACATGCACCATTTATTTAATTTCATGAATGTAGTGGACAGGAATATAAAGAGAGACTGAGCTAAAGAAAATATTAATCACAGTTCGCGACTTGGTTATTGCCCAAGCAACAAGCTAATGGCACGCAGTGACACTTAATGGTTTAAAACTCAATTAGTGCTCACTGGAGAACATTTTCTCAATAGCATATTGCATTTCCCCTGCTTTAAATGACAGGTTTAAGAGTGTCCTTACTTTTCGGGGGTCAGAAGAGCTTCCGAGAGCCAGGCAAAATGGTTTCATTAACTGAAATTATTTCTCTGTAATTGCAGTAACTGATAGGCTGGAGCAAGGAGTCAATAGAAAAAGATCAGTGATTGCTATGCTCACATTTGGAGAGTTGGAACTTTAATGTCTTTCCAATAATAATAATAATATTAATAATAAATAAAGCTGCAAGCAGCAATTAAGGGAACAAGCACAAAGAAGGCATGGCAAGTCATGGCTGGGAGCATCAGATATGGAGCAAAAACATATTAAGATAATTGTAGGCAAAATGGCTAAAAATATAAGCACTAATAATAACATTTAAGGGTTTATCGCTTTTTACCAATGGGTGGCGCAGTGAGCAAATTGATGTGGTGTGGTCAGAGTGAAGTGACAATGACGCAAAGTTTAGTGTTAATATGCCAAAGCATTGCAGAGATACAGCCTCAGTCATTTTGGCATCATGCCTCAAATTCGTTTATGTGGTAAACAAAGCCAGCTTCAACTATAGACACTTGATCCATAACTTGATATTGACATGATACTATTCGAATTTGATGAAAATTGGACATACAGTCTAGGAGGAGTTTGAAACTACATTTCATAATGTTTTTCATAATTTAAATTGTATGCATTGATGTGACTAATGCATGTACAAGGACAGCAGTACTATTAGCTGTAAGGGATGTTTGAGGATGATTAATATTTCGCAGATGATAAAATGCTGGCTGTGAAATGCTATTTACATGTGCCTCAAACAATAAAGTACTGTCAAGGATTTCACCCAGACTCTTAACCTGAAGGGAAAGGGGAGATAATGGAGTTGTTAGTAGTCTTTCATGATTTTTCAGTTTTGATATAGTGCCTAAGAGGATCTCCGTTTTCTTACTGCATGTAAACCATTATTTAATTTCAGAAACACAAGCCAAGAGAGATCCAGCATGAGTTCTGGCAGGTCATGTTTGTCAAGCTCACATCAGCTGACTGTCAGCTGATCACGTCTACCTATAGGAATACAACGTCTATCACAGCATACATACAGTATATGAGCTCCTTCAGTATTAGCAGCTGCTATTTCTCCAGAGCTCCTTTAATGGTGAATTTGGAGGGTGACCTTCATTTCCCACATGGATTTCTATGGATTTGCTAAAGCTATACTAATGTAGCCTAACTGAACCCAGAAATTCAAATTCAGAGGAGATCTGCACTCACCTGCATTGATCAAGAGAAGATCACATCTTGATATCTTTGAGATCTGCAATTCCTCTCCATAACAACTCCCTCTTATGGAGATTTTAGTAGTCGCTGTGGCGTTTGTCATAAAGTTATTTGTGTTCATAGAGACCAGCAGCTCTACATTCATTTTGCCTCATTGCATCTTCGTCTTTGTCTACTTACTTCCTCTTCGTCATCTTCTAGTCATCTTCAAGTGCTCAGCAAGGCCCACCAAATAGTGTTTTAATGTAACTTCAGCATCTCCAGGCACGTGAACAAAAGCAGCAATCTCATTGGTCGGACAGTTTGTAACACAGCACGTCAAACCAAAAAACGAACCCGAAAAAAAGTTGTTTTGCGCGTCGGTGTGCACACTCACATTGGCGCCCTTTGTTTAGTCACAAGTCATTAAACCTCAGCAATAAAGGCGTGCGAAAATCTCCCGTGTGAACAAGCCTTAACAATGACAATTTATGCCGAATTTACAGAAAATGTGACCTAAAGGCAAAAGGATAAACAAAAAAGGGCCCAAAACTGAGCCTTGAGGCATGCTACTAATGCGGCACCTGTAGCCCATTTCCTGCACACGCCTGTGCACGGTGGCTCTGGATGTTTCTACTCCAGACTCAGTCCACTGCTTCCGCAGGTCTGGAATCGGTCCTTCTCCACAATCTTCCTCAGGGTCCGGTCACCTCTTCTCGATGTGCAGCGTTTTTTGCCACACTTTTTCCTTCCCACAGACTTCCCACTGAGGTGCCTTGATACAGCACTCTGGGAACAGCCTATTGGTTCAGAAATGTCTTTCTGTGTCTTACCCTCTCGCTTGAGGGTGTCAATGATGGCCTTCTGGACAGCAGTCAGGTCGGCAGTCTTACCCATGATTGCGGTTTTGAGTAATGAACCAGGCTGGGAGTTTTTAAAAGCCTCAGGAATCTTTTGCAGGTGTTTAGAGTTAATTAGTTGATTCAGATGATTAGGTTAATAGCTCGTTTAGAGAACCTTTTCATGATATGCTAATTTTGAGATAGGATTTTGAGCTGTATGCCAAAATCATCAGTATTAAAACAATAAAAGACCTGAAATATTTCAGTTGGTGTGCAATGAATCTAAAATATATGAAAGTTAAATTTGTATCATTATATTATGGAAAATAATGAACTTTTATCACAATATGCTAATTTTTTGAGAAGGACCTGTATGTGTGCTAGTATTCTTTGTTACAGATTAGTATTGGAGCTGGACAACAGGCATCCTAGGGAGATTGACGGACTTGTTGTTCCGGACAAGCTGCCACCTATTCCCTATTCATTGACTGTAAAAAAAAGATGGACGACGCTTTATCACTATCTTCCTTTGGATAAAAGTGAAGCCACCAATGTCCGAATATCTTGCGCTGATTTGGGACCTGAGTCTGCGCAGTAGTGAGCAGGAAGTAGAGCCACGATATCAAAACCCCGCCCCACTCTCGGAGTATCTGTTAGTATGTTTCGACTGGAGGGACAGGCTCGATCGCCCCCTTCCCCAGTAGGATGGCAACCTCTACACGCATGACTGGGACATTTGGCCCCACCATGGTGAGCGGACTCAGATCTAAAATGATTTTCTTTGGAAAAAATGTATTTGAAGTGTAATTTCATTGTTCAGTTTGTCTCACCTCACATTAGAATATATGAAGGGGGTGGGGTTTATGAGCTATACTGGGATGAATCACCTGGGGGCAAATGAGAAATACTGGCTTTAACTTTTCAGAACGTGTGCGGCACACAACAGGCTTAGTTCCAGCATCAGCCGTTGGAGATGTGTTTCTGCCTATCAGCCGGTGTGTGGACATTTACTATGAGTATCTATTTTCTCTGAGCCAATCAGAATCATTCATCCTGCAGTAATGACGTAGCTAGAGCTTGAAAAGATAATAATTGTGTTGAGAAAGTGAATGTACTCAGAGAGCGCGGCCAACAAACTCCTTGTGAGACCTGAAGCTTCTGCTGATGAAATTGCAAATTCTTCAGTAAAGGTTTCTTTAATTAATCACACTTATGATTCTTGGTCTTCATTCCTCACATCTGGTCTTGGGTCCTAAAATGTTGTCCCCAACAGTTTTATGGTGGAGGTGTGGAGGTGTGCAGGCAATCAATCTTTGGTGACATCCCTGGCTAAAAAAGGTAGGAATTTTTTTTTTAGGGCTGTCTGAGTGGATGAGTCTGAAAGGGAGAGCGGCATAGCTCGTAGCTTCACTTGAGCCATTAAGTGCGCCAGAAATGGCACAGGGTGCAATACTGAGAGTATAAGAAGTCGCTGTAAGCTGTTAAAGGCAAGGCAGTGCATTGAATTTGCTCCGGTGGGACACAAAGGGTGTATTGGTGCCGGGGTATCACCACGGATGTCTAGTGGAACCACAAACCTGATCTGTGTCTTCCACATCAGATAGGGGATCCCCGAATTTGGAGATGCAGGCAGTTAGGGATTAAGCTATTAGTTTAGAAATCACAAAATAGAGATAGATACAGGGTTGTTGGCCAGGGATGCATCTGGAACGATATAGAGTAAAATACAAACTGTTACCCAAACGTGACTTTGTTTTATAGTGTACTCTGCAGTCTCATCACGCAGAAGCCAAATCTGTGTTGTTCAAAGATGGCCGCTTCCATCTCATGCTGTTTTAATTTTAGTCTTAACTGTGACTAAGATATGGCAGACAAATTGAATAACATGATCAGTCCTGATAAAAAATGTGGAGACGAAGGAGAGAAAACACTGTAAGCCGCTCTGTTCTGAAGCTCTTACTTCAAAGACATTTGCAGAACTTATTAAGAAAAATAGTCACCAGGGTTTTAATTCTGATTGGAAATTTAAACATCAACTTGACTGTCTACAAGCAAAGATAAAAATTACAATTTCTAGCTGTTTTAGATTTAAGTCTTAAGGAATTCATTTTGAAGAAAAGATGGACAATAGGGATGATTGGATTTGATGAAAGAATGTTTCACTTTAGGGAAAGATATTTGAACATTCTAAAGCATGTTTACTTCATGATGAGCTCATCACTACTGTATGTAAATAACTAAAATGATGCAGCACCTCTAAGAATGTTTGGTTGTTGATGGTCTGACATAGAGTGTTTAAATGACAAAAAAATAACTGGTGTTAATATAGTTGAAAAATAATGTTTTGTTTCAAAAGATAAGCTTTTGCTTGGCTGTAATGAAACAACTTGCTTATATGAATCTGGCCCCCCAACATGACTTGATGTGCTGTGGCTGAAATTGCAAGTGTAACAGAAATTCGACCCGAAGTGAACATTTTTAATTTCTAAATTCCCTGACGTGGCAACACTCAAAAGACGGGAGTGATTAAACTAAATTCACTGAGTACACTCTAAAAAATGCTGGGTTGTTTTAACCCAATGTTGGGTCAAATATGGACTAACCCAGCAGTTGGGTTGTTTTAACCCTGCGGGTTGGGTTAAATGTTTGCTTAAGACAACCCAATTGGTGGGTTAAAACAACCCAATACTGGGTTAAAACAACCCAATTGCTGGGTTATTCCATATTTGACCCAACATTGGGTTGTTTTTTACCCAGAATGTTTTAGAGTGTATAATCTAAACACTGCTATGTTGCTGCTTTGGAGATGTATAATGGTTTTAGTGATTAAAAATGGCTGTCATTAAAGCTGCAGTTCTTAGTTTTTCCTCTTTGTCGCCATCTCTGTTTGAAATCTGTAGTTGCAGTTATTCGCGGAATCATCAACTTTACGTGAATTGTGCTTCCGCCATGGCACAGCGAGTATGAATCCAATGTTTTGAGCATGCCGCCGGTGTGGATACTGTCATTCGGTATCATGGATTCGACTGTTTGAACGTTTGACCAAAATAAGAATGTCATCTGAACAAGTAAGTAGCTAACATCCACTTTTGTTCTTACCAAATAAGGGAAATAAAGCATTGCAATAAACCACGATGATTAAATCTAATGATCGTTTATCATATCATGTCAAACTAACTACCTAACTCCCTGTAGTTCAGTTTCCATATCTGTGCAGTCTCATTTCTAATCGTCATATATACCAACAAATGAATGTGGAGTAGAGGTGAATTGCTCCCTCTCATTGCTAGCAAAAAATAACATAGCAAAACGAGAAAGGAACGACAAAGAAAACTCCGTAACTGTATGAATTAAGCAAAGTGTGATACTGTTACATAATAATCATTGAGATGTCTGACCTGTCATTTTAAACCCCATCAAAACACGGATTTCATGCCACCTTTCAAAAGCCCTTTTTATCCTTGTTTTCGCATCGGCTCGGTTGAAGTCTCTTTTTTTCTGTAGCCACTCAGAAGTCTTTTGCATTTTACAGCAGGTGAATCTCCAGTTCCCTTTCGTTCAGTCACTCCGAGTAAATTTCAGTGACTGACGAATGGGGGTTTCGCTTAGAAGCCAATCATCTTCGAGATCTTAGAAAACACCCAATGGCAGTGCCAATGACTGGTGATGGTAGTGTGCACTGCCCCCGGGCCCCAGTGGAACGTGCATCCTTCCCTGGTCTGCTGTCAGGACGCAGCTGCTGGCTGTTCCCCCACACCGGGACGCTACACCTCCCACGTCTGGACCAGTCACGCTGCCTCGCTGCCCCACCCGGGGTACGTCTGTGCTTCGAGTGACCCCCGCGGGTCAGTTCCTGGGAGTCTGGCTACAGCTTCCGGGACTGTCTGTTGGGCCGCAAAAACCATCAGGTTTGGCTTCGTGATTCAGTTTGCGCAGTCTCCTCCCCGCTTCCGGGGAGTCCGCTCACCATGGTGGGGCCCAAGGTCCCAGTCATGCGTGCAGAGGTTGCCACCCTACTGGCGAAGGGTGCGATCGAGCCTGTCCCTCCAGTCGAAATGAAGTCCGGCTTCCTCTGCCCTTACTTCATTGTACCCTAGAAAACCGGTTGGTTACGGCCAATCCTGGATCTGCCCGTCCTGAACCGATCCCTTCACAGGCTTCCGTTCAGGATGTTGGCAGCGAACGCCTTCTCGAATGTGTTCGTCCAGTAGATTGCAGCGATCGACCTGAAGGACGCCTACTTCCTTGTCTCCTACCTCGACGCAGACCGTTCCTAAAGGTCTGCTTCGAGGCGCGGACATTTCAGTACGCATTCCTCCCATTCGGGCTAGCTCTGTCCCCTCGTGACTTCACAAAGTCTGTCGAGACAGCCCTTGCGCCACTCAGGCAGCACGGGGTTCGCATCCTGAACTCCCTCGGCGACTGGCTCAGACTGAGTCACTCTTGAGAACTGGGTGCGAACACAGAGTTCCAGTGCTCCAGCCCGTCTGGGTCTTCGGGTCAACTGGGAGAAGAGCGACTCTGCTCCGTGCAAAGGATCTCTTTTTTCGGTATGGTTTTTGACTCGGTCGCCATGTGCGTGCAGCTTACCAGAGAGCGCGCGCAGTCAATGCTGACTTGCCTCCGTTAAATCGAAAGCAAGAATGCGGTTCCACGAAAGTTGTTTCAGAGGCTCCTGGGGCATATGGCATCTGCAGCCGCGGTAACGCCGCTCGGATTGCTCATATGAGAACGCTTCAGCATTGGCTTCGCGATCGAGTCCCGAGATGGGCATGGCATTCTGGCACGCTCCGGGTCCCAGTGACTCGGGACCTGCCTACAGTCCCTCGCCCCGTGGTCGAACCTCAATTCTGCGGGCCGGTGGCCCTTAGAACGAGATTCCAGGCATGTTGTTGTATCAACAGATACCTCCACCACGGGCTGGGGCGCCATGTGCAATAGACGTGCAGTCGCAGGCTCCTGGACAGGACCTCTGCGCCTCCTGCATGTCAATTGCCTCAAGTGGCTGGCAGTACGGTTCGCCCTGCACTGCTTCCAAGCATTGCTGAAGGGTTAACAGGTAGTAGTCCGGTCAGACTAAACGGTCAGTAGCATACATCAACCACCAGGCTGGTCTATGCTCCCACCGTATGTCTCAACTCGCCTGCCATCTCGTTCTATGGAGTCAATAGTATTCCTTCGTGCTGTCCATATCCCGGGAGAACTGGACCGTGCAGCATTCGAGCTCTCACGGTTCAGCCACTTCCTGGAGAATGGAGACTCCATCCCCAGTCGGTCCAGCTGATTTGGGAACAGTTTGGCGACGCGCAGGAGATCTGTTGCCTTTCACGACTCTGCCAACTACAGCCTGTTTTTTTCCTGACCGAGGGTACGCTCGGCACAGATGCACTGGCGCACAGCTGGCCGCGGGGCCAACGCAAATATGCGTCTATTATGCAGGATCAGGGAGGACAAAGAGCAGGTTCTTCTGGTTGCCCCGTATTGGCACGGCCAGACCTGGTTCCCCAAACTCTAACTCCTTGCGACAGCCCCTCCCTGACCTATTCCTCTGAGGGACCTCCTCAGAGATGCGGCACCCTATGGCACCCGCGTCCCGGTCTTGGAGCCGCCCGTGTGGCTTTCTGGATGGGACACGGCAGGTTTGAGTACCCTTCCACCTCTGGTAGTGGCTACCATCCCTTCCGCTTGGCCAGAGTCTACACGACACCCCTATGCATTGAAGTGGAACCTCTTCGTCACCTGGTGTTCTTCTTCCTAAGAAGACCCCTGGAAATGCCCGATCGGGTCCGTGCTCTCGTTTCGCCAAGTAGGGTTGGAACGAAGGCTGTCTCCTTCCACCCTTAAAGTATACGTGGCCGCAGTATCTGCCCACCACGACCTCTTGGGGGACAAAAAGGTAAGTCAGCACGACCTGGTCATCAGGTTCCTGAGAAGAGTGAGGAGAATAAATCCTCCTCGCTCTCCCTTCGTACCCTCTTGGGACCTCTCAGTAGACTTAGTTGCTCTGCAGGGGCCTCCCCTTAAGCCTTTGCATCGGCCTCCATCAAGAGGGTAGGGGACCTGTAGGCATTTTCAGTTGACGAAGCGTGCCTGGAGTTCGGGCCGGCCTACTCTCACGTGATCCTGAGACCCTGGCCCAGATATATGCCCAAGGTTCCCACCACTCTGTGCAGGGACCAGGTGGTGAACCTGCAAGCGCTGCCCTTGGAGGAGGCAGACCCAGCCTTGGCACTGCTCTGTCCAGTACGTGTTCCACGCTTAAGTGCGATGGGACCCAGTGTTCACCACCATTGTTTTGGCCTACCAGCAGCAGGCCGTCCATGCCCCTTTTGGGTCAGGTCACACTCCACTCGGAGCATGGCCTCCTCTTGGGCTTTAGGCACGGCGTTCCGCTAACAGACATCTGCAGAGCTACAGATTCGCAGATTCTGCAATCTCTGAGTGGAGCCGGTGTCTGACTATGTACTCGCCTCTACTAGTGGCCGGTTATGGACTAGGCTAAGGTTTTTTCGCTTGCCTGCCATTCCACTCCACGGACTGGATACGTGCGAATTCTCCTCAGGTGAGCTTCCCGGAAGCCCTGAGCTCCTCCAGCACTGTCATTGCCGACACCAGTAAGTCTGCCCTCTCGAGCCCAGACCCTCGTGTCCGACCAGGTGACCCGTGTGCATGATTCCCCTCTGGCGACCCGCACGTGTATTTCCTTGAGCAGGTGTCTTCCCCTGGCAAGCCTTGCCACCCCTGGGGTTAAAAATCCACCTTCAGCTGGTTCTCCATATGCAGCCCGCGGGGTCATATGTGTACTCTCTAAGTCCTCCCTACGAGTAGGCATCTTTGCATATCTCCACCTGGAATATGCTCCCAGTGTACCTTGGTATTCCTGTGATAAGTGGGAGTCCTTCGTCCGTACTAGCAGGGCACTCGCACTTACACAGGGCACTGGAAGACAGCCAAGTGGCGTGATTATATTGGGACCCCCATTTGTCACACGTTTTGGTTACGTATGTAACCCTTGTTCCCTGAGGAGGGAACGGAGATGTAACGTCCCTCTGCCACATCCGCTGTACCGCTGAAACGGCCGGGAGTTCAGTCTTGGCTCCTCAGCAGGTAAACATAATGCGATGTTGCCAGCGTACTGCCTTTTATACCCCCATGGTGGGGCAGAGTTACGCATGCAAATTCCACTGGGCATTTTCTAAGATCTCGAAGATGATAGGCTTCTAAGCGAAACCCCCATTCGCCAGTCACTGACGTTACGTCTCCGTTCCCTCCTCAGGGAACGAGGGTTACATACGTAACCTTTCTGGATCTGCCATCAAATTGATAAGTTTAATTATATAAAGTGCTGTGAGAAAAGGCTATTAATCTCCACCTCCAACCTCCTCACACGCGATATAGCCTACTAGACGGGACTCCTTCTTTATGTGTACAGATGCGACGTAATGATGCAAAGACATGCTCAAATCTCCCGTGGAAATCCACCAGGACCACGTTAAAAAAATTATTACAAGCTTACCATTGTGAATCGAGCTAAGGTAAGCAGATCGTTTTGAACACTGGCTGGTTATGTACTTGCTCAAATTTATTTTGAATAATTTTTAACCCAAAAAAGTTACGGACTGCAGCTTTAACATGTCTTCATGTTTTAAAATCTAATTTCTTTTGGTGATGTAAAACTGAATTTTCATCATCATTACTCCAGTCTTCAGTGTCACATGATCCTTCAGGAATCATTCTAATATAATGATGAATTGTCAATGTTGGAAACTGCTGTGCTTCTTAATATTTTTTAAAACCTGTGATACTTTTTTCAGGATTCTTGGATGAATAAATGAAGTAATAGCTGATTAAAATACAGCTTTGCATCACATAAATAAATTATATTTTACAGTGTATTAAAATTGAAAACCATTATTTTAAATAGTTTTTTTTTTCTGACAAAATACGTTTTAATGACTACAACAAGTTTGACTGGTACTATATTTATAACATCTGAGCAGAAATTTGCGAACAAAAGCTTTATTGATGTGACAATAGGCTATTTTACAATAAACACTTCATAATCTGTCAAAAACAGGCCAAAGAAATCTAGTCTAAACGTTGTATGTCAATGACACGTTATGTTGCAGCAGGATTCATATTTAAATGAATCTTTTTGTGATTGATGTGGGCATTGACTCGAATGGATCGCGTCATTAATTGACTTTCAAAAGAACGCGCGATCTGTGGCCGCATTAACACTAATGAAGAGGCTCGTGAACGACTGACCTCTCTCTTTTCAGATTTGGATTGGGATTTACATTATTTAAACCCTGACATTTTAACGTTTCTTTAGACATACACTCACCTAAAGGATTATTAGGAACACCTGTTCAATTTTTCATTAATAAAAATTATCTGATCAACCAATCATATGGCAGTTGCTTCAGTGCATTTAGGGGTGTGGTCCTGGTCAAGACAATCTCCTGAATATGGCATTATTTTCCTGTCAAATGTCGAGAGCACATTATTGTACCGCGAAAGTACATTAATATAATGCGCAAGCGTGAATCTCTCTGCTCGCGCGTGGAATACAATGTCCCAAGTGCGAACTTCTCTGCTCGCGCGCGGAATGCACTACGCGAGCGCGAATCTATCTCTGCTCGCACTTAAAACGTGTCCAGTGCAATCGCGAATCTCTCCTCTTCGTGTAAAGTAAGCGTGTTTGTGCACAGACTGTGTCCCGTGCGCTCGCAAAAAGAGAAAAACTCTTCTTTACGATTTCTTTCTCTTTGCTCTTGGCATATACGCTGTACAAACGGCAACAACCAATCAGAAATAGGCTTCAACAACTGACCAATGAAAACGCGACATCGTACATGGAATCTTATTGGTTGATATTGAACCGCACATGGAAAAGACTTATTTGTTTTCATAGTTTTGACCATGTAACATTAAATATGTAACAATAAATAATAGCAGTGAAATTTCATAATTCTCAACTGATATTCCACAGCAAAAACTACAAGTCTAATAATATAAATGTAAAATATTATTGAATACAAGTGAACAGTTGAAGTTTCAGGGCACAGTGATTCAGGTACAGAAATTGAATAATCAAACTTAATAACATTGCATAATCTTCACTGTATAAATTAAATATATATTAATGCATGGTAAAACTAGCTACTGAAGATAATCAGTCAAGTTCACTGGGTGTTTTTTTTTGTTTTTGTTCTTTCATTAACATGATAGACTGAAGGATGAAGGCTATATGCTGTTGAGGTCACTTTAAGACCAAATGCACAATATTGAATCTAATACCTGACACACATTTTATTTGCAACTGTTGACTGAGTGTGTAGAACATTTGGGGATTTTTTTCCCCTATTCTAATGCATTTAAGAAACATTGAGAGAAGGACATGATTGAGAGCAGGATGTGAATTCATACAGTATGTGCAATTCAAGTTATTTCCAGAAATAGGTCTAATAACTACTTCATATCTGTTTGGTAGATTTTGAGCAAATGGTTTGATTATGTTTAAAAATATTTAGACACAGTGGACAGGCAGCCTAAAAACACAATAATGCAATCAGCCAATAAAACAAATTACCAGTGGTTACCAGTGTGCATGAGGTGATTTCTTAAAGACTAAAGTTAAGATCCTCTTTGGCCAGACAGAGGTCAACCTAAGGCAAGGAGTCAACACCCTGGGCATCTGCCCTAAAGGGAGGTGTTTTATGTGAGATGTGTATGAGAGTGGAGCAGATGCTTGTGAGGCCAGCAGTATCAGCGTCATTAAGGAGGGATGCGCTGTGGGAAGTTACAGCAGTCTGCCCCAAAAATGTCAACTCCTCCATACCACTCTCCAGAAACCGCATCCCTTGGATGTCTTGTTTTTGATTGACAGGGGACAGCCTGAGGAAAAGAGCTATGATGGGAAAGGGCTTCCAAGAGCCGACTGACACCATGAGGTGATTGTCATTAACAAAACAGATTAAATGTATATCAGCAACATGATGTTAGTTGGGAAAGAACTGCACAGAAGTTTCGGATTCAGCATTATGGTGAAGATGTGTTGATATTGAACTAATATGTCTCTGTCATACACGGTGGTGGCTAAAGATGAAGACCGCTTTTGCAGCTTCAAGAGAAGGTCTGGATAACAAAGGTTAAGTGAAGTCAGTATCTTAACTAAAGATAACCTTAAAAATGGTTCTAATTTGAAAGTTAACATTTACATTTTTAACCTTTGTGAATGAATTATATTCTGTCTAAGTCCAAGTCTATAGCAGGCTGTTGAAAAGATTATTTGTGCGGTAGGAGAGAGAGACTGCTCGAGTGGAAGCAGGGATTGTACTCTGTCTGTCTGTTATCATCCCGCTGCTACTTAAAGCTACTTTTGCCAATATAGTGTATATATCCTAATGAGATTTATAATCAAGGTCTTAATCAATATTTATCCTCCTACATATTAAAATGATTTTAATATGTTTCTTGTATGATATTAATGAATCAATAGAGCTACTATTTGACGGCCAGGAGAGCAGTAACAGTGCTTACTCATTTAGCCCGGCTCATGTGTTTCATTCCTTTTTACTGTAACACTAGAGTTATGCAATTATACGTTGCTTTTATTTTTATTTTATATTATATTACATTTATAAGCTTTTATTTTACAGTTCATCACTAGAGAGTAATGGTGAATATTGTCTGTACCTCTTACTGAGAGAAAGTACATGCTATCAGTATGTTTTGGGAAAGTTTCTGGTCAGAGCTGGAGCTCAACCAACTCCAACCCAGAAGAAGCCGAGTATCTGTGTATGTGTGCTAGTATTCTTTCTTACAGATCAGTTTTGGAGCTGACCAACAGGCATCCTAGGGAGATTGACGGACTTGTTGTCTGGACAAGCTGGCACCTATTCCCAACCTGGAAGTTTCACATCAGGCTTAGTTCCAGCATCAGCCGTTGGAGATGTGTTTCTGCCTATCAGCCGGTGTGTGGACATTTACTATGAGTATCTATTTTCTCTGAGCCAATCAGAATCATTCATCCTGCAGTAATGACGTAGCTAGAGCTTGAAAAGAGAATAATTGTGTTGAGAAAGTGAATGTACTCAGAGAGCGCGGCCAACAAACTCCTTGTGAGACCTGGAGCTTCTGCTGATGAAATTGCAAATTCTTCAGTAAAGGTTTCTTTAATTAATCACACTTCTGATTCTTGGTCTTCATTCCTCACATCTGGTCTTGAGTCCTAAACTGTTTTCCCCAACAGAATAATAGTGGTAAGGGAAGGAATAGGATCTATCTTTCGTAGGCATAAAAAAGTAGAAAAATGTTAAGGAAGAATTGGTAACACTTTCTATGAAGCCCATGATTATAGTATTAATATTCTATAAATATATTTCTAAAGACTCAACAGGTATAATGCATTATAAGAACAGTTATAGTAACATTTATATTATTTTTATAATTACTTATAAGTCATGCATTTGCTTTTTCGATGCACAAGCTCTGATTTTAAACTGATTTTAAAAATGAGCAAATATGCCAGGTACTATTATATTCAGGGCTTCAAGGAATGAAAACAAAAACTGGAAACAAATTAAATTTAGACAGTAACATAACCACAAACGGAAACTAAATCAAACTGAATCGCTCTGAACTGAAATGCACTGGTGTTAGTTTTCCGGAGGATATGTCACCAACCGTCAAACTTTAGGCCAACATTTAAGTGAAAATGAATGTCAGGCAGGGCTGGACTGGGGCTAAAACTCGGCCCTGGCAATCCCAGCCCATCCGGCCCATGAGTTCCCCGTTACTGTTTTTGCTGGGGTTAGGGCCATAAATTGGAGTAAATAAATAAAACTAGAACAGGGACAAATAATGATATATATTATTGACTTTACTGCAAATGCAGATAACAAACTTAATATTGCACTTTTGTCACACAGACAGTAAAGCATTGATTTAGAGCTGGGATACAGTACATTTACTGCTTTTAAATGCTGTCAACATTTACTCACTCTCATGTCATTTCAAACCTGTATGACTTTCTTTCTTCTGTGAAACACAAAAATATATATTTTGAAGAATGTTGGCAACCAAGCCCTTTTAGGCTACCATCGAATATTGTTTGAACAAAAACAGACTCAAATTACACATAAATAAATTCATTTTGGTTTGGAATGATATTGGGGTGAGTAAACAATCACATTTTTGGGTTGAACTACCCTTTAAAAACAATAAAAATGTCAAGTGTTGACACCTAATTTATGCAAGACACTGATATCTATCTTTCATGAGGTTCTCAATTAAATAACATTTAGTTAAATTTAATTAGTTCTATTACAAAGTTGATAAAACATTTAAAGAGAAAAAAGCTTTTTCCTTAATTCATGGGATCCAAGCTTTAAAGCTGTTTTGTTGAATTATAATGGCATTTTAACTGAGTTTAACTGTAAGATCATGGTAGTCACAGGTAAAACCATGCTCCTCATTACCATGGGTATGGTTTTAAAATATATAAACCATATATAAAAACTATTGAATTTGTAATAAAAATATTGAAAACATGTAGACAATACGAAAACAGCCTCTAAAAATGTGATTTATATTTCAAAATATTTAATGTAAGTAGTAATAGCAACGTTTTTAATAAATATGTTTCTTCCAAAACACCAATATTTCTTCCCTTTTAGTAGCTGCCAGGTGAATTGTGGTTGTGCTAAAGTGACAAGTTTGTATTTGTGTGTATTGCCGTTTCCACTTAACCTGGTGATGTATTTCCATGCTCGTGTCTGTTTTCAGCTGATTCACCACAGAACCTGTAATGTTCCCATAGCACACGATTGCATAAAACACATTCGGAGTCAAAGTGCCGCCCATCCCTTCATAGAGCAGCAGGAACGCAGCGACGCTTGTCAACGGCAGCGCTGTCCGGATATTCGCCTTTTGCAGTTCCATTCGCTATGCATTCAAATATTTTTAAAAACGCTTAATATGGAGGAGGTCTCTCTCACTTTGACCTGTCAATTCAGAAGACAAACCAATGGGCCGCTGTCCCTGCATGATGGACCAGTCAGTGGCAAAAAAAGAATAAATAAATAACCTTGTATCGCCCCAAAGTGCGTCGGACCACCGGAAAATGCCCGGTATGCCAGATTACCAATCCAGCTCTGATGTCAGGTAATGTGCAGCTTGTTGTATGATTTGAAACCAGCGAAAATTGCAGGATAGTGTAGATTAGAACATGGATTCACACAACGTCACATCACGCACCTGCACCTGTGAATGGAGAGAACAGAATACAATTAAATAGGAAAATAAATAATATATAGACCTGTACGATAATTTTTTCAGTCCAAAGTTCTCGGAAAGGAAACGAGACAGCACAATGTGGCATCCTGCTTGTTTTCTTTATTTTAAAGACAGTTTTAAATTATTTCTTTGCTTCTATCAATTCTGGAATAACAGTTTCCTATTTTAGAAGGGGAAAATATCCAGTGATCGCGCCGGCGCCTCCCGCGAACATATTCCAGCATTGCTAACTTGACATCGCAGCCTGTTCATTATCAACATAAAATACAGCCAACCAAATATTATAGAAAGTTACACTGCTCAACTTAAGCAGTGGTAGTACAATCTGTGCCCTTGACCACCGCCCCACTGAGCTGTAACGTGAGGAATGATGTTTTACTCCAATAATGTGAAAGAAGTACAAAGCCTAGTTTACATAATAAATAATAGTTTAGCATCCAAATTCATGCTGAATGAGAGAGGTAGGCTTAAGGTTCACTTCAAATGAAGTTGTTGTGGCTTGATATAGTCTGAATACTTTTAGGCTAACTACAGTATAGATGATTTGTGTGGAGTGAGGGGAACTAAAATAGCCTATAGTTTTATAATGTTTGTTAACATGTTGCTTCATTTACCGGTATTTTACATCATTTATGAATGTAATACTAATAAAAATGTGACATAGTTCGAATAGGTTCGTAGGTTCGCATTTATGTTATCCCCATAATGGACTAAAATAAGTTTTCACTTATCAAATGCCCAAAATATACCTTTTCTCCAAAGATTCCTGTTGCTAAGACTGGTGTTACCAAGAGGAGTGTGAACCAAATTAGTGTAATTTCTCCATGGCAGTGAAGTAAATTGATACTGATTACCAGCCGAGTGGACTGAGTGGCTTCAAATTGCTGTGATTGAAGTGCTTTTCTGACTCACATACTGACATGGCTTTAAACTGAAGATACAACACCAAATGATCAGTGAGATGGTATAAGTTCTGTATCACATATAAACTTCAATTTGTTTGAGGGCACAATCCTGAATATGTATTTGCTTAGTTGTGTGTACTTGAGTGATGTATTCATTGCACAGATGGCCTCCGTGAGTTTCAAAGCTTCCTGTCTTAAGTACATTCACACTTGTCAGAAAACTCCAGCAGCCATGAAATCAGACAGGCACTCTGCTGCTGGCTTTTATATATGCATTTCTCTACAGTCTCTACAAATAAACTCAAGGGCTGGAGACAGATGGGCAGAGTTTTCATATCGGTCACTTAAAAGAACTGGAGATATACAAATGCATCCTGGTCAAGAGTATTTCCAAGGCTGAGCAAGTCTTAGCTTTCCCCTGGCCACAGACTTCAGGCTAGCATGTCATTTTCTCACTCAAATCACAGACTGCTGCTGCTTCTGATTGCTTTTAGAGTGAAAACTGTCCATAACTTCTGGCCTAGGATCAGTTTTAAAAAAGATCAGTATGGAAATTTGAGGACCAAATTCATTATGCACTTTATTGATGACCCAGGCATGGTCTTAGTCAGCGTGTGATGTGATAAAACTACAGCTCATTAATAAATGTTTTTTAGTTTGATCAATTTCACCTTCGTTTAGCAAGTTCACTTGCGCAAAAACATTTCTT
Organism: Gobiocypris rarus; assembly: GCA_023029165.1. Taxonomy (NCBI): domain Eukaryota; kingdom Metazoa; phylum Chordata; class Actinopteri; order Cypriniformes; family Gobionidae; genus Gobiocypris; species Gobiocypris rarus. The sequence goes on along the minus strand of CM040927.1, from coordinate 1,857,337 downwards.
TCAACATTTTGTTCCAGAAAGTCAACGCATAGGTGTTGCCCCTTAAAGCCAGCCAGTTGATTAAGTCAAGAGATTACTTTTGAGTGTGCTCCGTGTTGTACTACTCCAGCGTTTCCAGTAAAGTCTATTTTGAAGTGTCATAATAATAATTTGTTACATTTATATAGCGCTTTTCTGTGTACTAAAAACGCTTTACATACAGAAGGGGGGAAATCTCCTCAACCACCACCAATGTGCAGCACCACCTGGATGATGCGACGGCAGCCATATTGAGCCAGAACGCCCACAACACACCAGCTGATTGGTGAAGAGGAGACAAAGTGATGAAGCATATCATATTTCAATCATATTTATAAATATATATTTATATGAGGATGATTAAGAGGCCATGATGGACAAAGGCCAATGGGCAAATTTGGCCAGGATGCAGCGGTTAAAACCCCTAGTCTTTATCGAAGTACATCCTGGGATTTTTAATGACCACAGATTCATCTGTTGATTGTTTTACTTAAAACTTGACAACACATGACAGAATAACCGACCAGAGATCAAAAAAAAAAGAGATGATCTCATCTGTGTTGCGTCGTCTCCTCCACCTCCTCCTCCTCCTAGAGAACCACAGTTTGCTGGGGTATTTGGGCTGGATGCTCCAGGATGCCAGCCTCTCCCTCACAGCCTGCAAACCCTCAAAGCACATCCAGGAACCAGAGCTGGATATCATCAATGGCCCGGAGTCTATGCACGCTAATCAGTCCCCCCCAGAGCCAGGAGCAGAACTAAACCTGATTGATCTGTGGTCCGCAGCTTTAGTTCCCACCCAGATCCCCACCCCAGAATCCTCGCCTGGATGCTCTGGTTCCATCTGGAAATCTTCTTCTTATACCTATGTGCCTGCCTGACTTCCTGGTCCCATCTCCACCGCTGGTTATGTTGAGTCCCCTGGATCCGTCGTCCCCACATGTGTCATCTAGTTCCTCGGCTCTGCCTCCGCCACTAGTTCCGTGCAGCTCTTCAGTTTCGCCTCAGGCTTCCCCTCCACCAGCTTTGAATGAGGCTGCACCTCAGCCCTGCAAGCCCAATGTCTCCACCTCAGCCTGAAAGCCCGTCGGCTTCACCCTGGCTCTGCACTCCCTCAACTCCACTGTGTTCCGCCAGCCCTAGGACTCCACTGCCTCCACTTCCACCACTGCACCATCAGCCCGGTCTGCCGAGTCCCGCAAGCCAGCAGCTTCACCTTGGGTTTCTGGGCCATGGAAGTCGCCCTGGTCCGTCGCCTCTCTGCTCCGCCGGTTCCTCCACTGTTGATCAGTCCCCAGGTTCCGCCTAGCCCTTCAGACAATGCTCCACCTTGGGTCCTTTCAACAACCTTCCACAGTCAGCCTTATTATGTTGTCTGTCTCCTCCAACTGCTCCTGGTCCCTGTCCATCACCAGCTCCATGCCCACCTCCAAAGCTCCCACCTCAGTTGGACATTGTGCAGCACAAGTACACGCCTTTCTGAGGGGGGCGTAGTGTCACGATTATCTTCTGTTTAGTTAGTTCTTGTCATGTCTGTATGAGCCCTCATTAGTTTCTATAGTTACTGATTAGTTAATTAAGCAGTTCCTGATTAGTTCCCTCATTTATATACTCTGTTTTACCTAAAGATGAAGGGCAAATGTTATTACCTGCCAGTACAATTAAATCACTCAAACAAGATATACCATCACTCCAACACAATCACTCAAATATAGCAAAAATAAAATCAGATATACCATTATGTGACATAGACAGACTTATTGATAAACTGATTACACAAGATCTATTAACTTTGTACAATGAAGTGTAGTTAAGGTCTGACTAACCAGAAAAAAACTTCTTTAAACAAAAGTTTAACTTTGTTGACCCAAAACAGAACATCTGGGCAGACAGCTGGTAAAGTGATGGAGGATATAAAGTACGGCACATGCATCAAGCAAAATGTCATATTTCATGAGCATCCATCATCATTATCAATTATTGTACCAGGATGCATTGTTGTAAATCCACTTGGCACATAAAACATTTAGTTACATTTGAAAAGCAGCTAAACAGAGCCAATGCACATTTCAGGCATTTGAAGTGACTCTCACAATGCACCGTGTGCAGTTAAAGCAGATGGCTGACAACATGGCAGTTCAGCTGGACAGAATTGGTGCCTCTAAACTGAAGGTTGAGCTGATATGTGCTCCCAAAATTACTCATAATGAGACTGGCTACCTCAAGTTTTTAACACAAGAATATGTCTCTGCTAGAAGTATCCTGTTTCCTGATGAGAGTCTGAAAGCCACGCATCATTCGTTTTTTTTTTTGTATTACTTCTTGTACTATGCAGACTATTACTAAATGTTGTGCATCTTTGTTAAACTTCACCAGTTGCGGCAGTCCTATCTAGTTTGTCGTCAGTTATTTCATCCTAAAATTCAATCTGTCAGTAAAGCGCATGAACACAATGCACAAAACACAATAAGGACAGCTAACTGTGTCACTCAGAGTACTTCAGATGTATCAGGGGATGTGTATAAAGGAATCAAATATTCCAAAGGCCATGTTGGAAGATAATCTTTGGAAGAGTATCTGAAACTCATTAACTGATGTCTACTTTGTTATTGAACTGTATGAATCTATGCTTTTGTCTGACATTGGAGTTCACTCTCTGCACATCTCTGATCAAATGTATGTGTGTTTTAATGCAGACAGTCTATTGTATTACTATCCTGTTCTGATTTATAAAGTGGCAGTCGTCACATTTCATCACTCAGTGTGTTCGTTTTAACTTCAGGCACACAGCTGATTCAACAAGATGTAAAGAGATTTTTTATTTATTTTTTATGTATAGACTATTTACAGTGTAAAACTTCCCTTTCTTGTACTTTTCAAAGCATCTAGAGGCCAAGTGGATGAAACGCAGAGTGAGATCACAGTCACCGCATTACCACCGATTTCAAACACAAACTAAACACAACTTCAACTCCACCGACTCCAAACCCTGATCTAAACACAACTCCAACTCCACCGACTCCAAACACTGATCTAAACACAACTCCAACTCCACCGACTCCAAACCCTGATCTAAACACAACTCCAACTCCACTGACTCCAAACACTGATCTAAACACAACTCCACCGACTCCAAACACTGATCTAAACACAACTCCAACTCCACCGACTCCAAACCCTGATCTAAACACAACTCCAACTCCACCGACTCCAAACCCTGATCTAAACACAACTCCAACTCCACCGACTCCAAACACTGATCTAAACACAACTCCAACTCCACCGACTCCAAACACTGATCTAAACACAACTCCAACTCCACCGACTCCAAACACTGATCTAAACACAACTCCACCGACTCCAAACACTGATCTAAACACAACTCCAACTCCACCGACTCCAAACACTGATCTAAACACAACTCCAACTCCACCGACTCCAAATCCTGATCTAAACACAACTCCAACTCCACCGACTCCAAACCCTGATCTAAACACAACTCCAACTCCACCGACTCCAAACACTGATCTAAACACAACTCCAACTCCACCGACTCCAAACACTGATCTAAACACAACTCCAACTCCACCGACTCCAAACACTGATCTAAACACAACTCCAACTCCACCGACTCCAAATACTGATCTAAACAAAACTCCAACTCCACCGACTCCAAACACTGATCTAAACACAACTCCAACTCCACCGACTCCAAACCCTGATCTAAACACAACTCCAACTCCACCGACTCCAAACACTGATCTAAACACAACTCCAACTCCACCGACTCCAAACACTGATCTAAACACAACTCCACCGACTCCAAACACTGATCTAAACACAACTCCAACTCCACCGACTCCAAACACTGATCTAAACACAACTCCAACTCCACCGACTCCAAACACTGATCTAAACACAATTCCAACTCCAACTCCACCGACTCCAAACACTGATCTAAACACAACTCCACCGACTCCAAACACTGATCTAAACACAACTCCAACTCCACCGACTCCAAACACTGATCTAAACACAATTCCAACTCCAACTCCACTGACTCCAAACCCTAATCTAAACACAACTCCAACTCCACTGACTCCAAACACTGATCTAAACACAATTCCAACTCCACCGACTCCAAACACTGATCTAAACACAATTCCAACTCCACCGACTCCAAACCCTGATCTAAACACAACTCCAACTCCACCGACTCCAAACAATGATCTAAACACAACTCCTACTCCACCGACTCAAAACACTGATCTAAACACAACTCCAACTCCATGACTCCAAACCCTGATCTAAACACAACTCCAACTCCACTGACTCCAAACACTGATCTAAACACAATTCCAACTCCACCGACTCCAAACCCTGATCTAAACACAACTCCAACTCCACCGACTCCAAACAATGATCTAAACACAACTCCAACTCCGCCCGACTCCAAACCCTGATCTAAACATAATTCCAACTCCACCGACTCCAAACCCTGATCTAAACACAACTCCAACTCCACCGACTCCAAACACTGATCTAAACACAATTCCAACTCCACCGACTCCAAACCCTGATCTAAACACAAATCCAACTCCACAGACTCCAAACCCTGATCTAAACACAACTCCAACTCCACCGACTCCAAACCCTAATCTAAACACAACTCCAACTCCACCGACTCCAAACCCTGATCTAAACATAATTCCAACTCCACCGACTCCAAACCCTGATCTAAACACAACTCCAACTCCACCGACTCCAAACACTGATCTAAACACAACTCCAACTCCACCGACTCCAAACCCTGATCTAAACACAACTCCACCGACTCCAAACCCTGATCTAAACACAACTCCAACTCCACCGACTCCAAACACTGATCTAAACACAACTCCACTGACTCCAAACACTGATCTAAACACAACTCCAACTCCACCGACTCCAAACCCTGATCTAAACACAACTCCAACTCCACCGACTCCAAACACTGATCTAAACACAATTCACAACTCCAACTCCACTGACTCCAAACACTGATCTAAACACAACTCCACCGACTCCAAACACTGATCTAAACACAACTCCAACTCCACCGACTCCAAACCCTGATCTAAACACAACTCCAACTCCACTGACTCCAAACACTGATCTAAACACAACTTCAACTCCACCGACTCCAAACACTGATCTAAACACAACTCCAACTCCACCGACTCCAAACACTGATCTAAACACAACTCCACCGACTCCAAACACTGATCTAAACATAATTCCCAACTCCACCGACTCCAAACACTGATCTAAACACAACTCCAACTCCACCGACTCCAAACCCTGATCTAAACATAATTCCAACTCCACCGACTCCAAACCCTGATCTAAACACAACTCCAACTCCACCGACTCCAAACACTGATCTAAACACAACTCCACCGACTCCAAACACTGATCTAAACACAACTCCAACTCCACCGACTCCAAACACTGATCTAAACACAACTCCAACTCCACCGACTCCAAACCCTGATCTAAACACAATTCCAACTCCACCGACTCCAAACCCTGATCTAAACACAACTCCAACTCCACAGACTCCAAACCCTGATCTAAACACAACTCCAACTCCACCGACTCCAAACCCTGATCTAAACACAACTCCAACTCCACAGACTCCAAACCCTGATTTAAACACAACTCCAACTCCACCGGCTCCAAACACTGATCTAAACACAACTCCAACTCCACCGACTCCAAACACTGATCTAAACACAACTCCAACTCCATCGACTCCAAACCCTGATCTAAACACAACTCCACCGACTCCAAACACTGATCTAAACACAACTCCACCGACTCCAAACACTGATCTAAACACAACTCCACCGACTCCAAACACTGATCTAAACACAACTCCACCGACTCCAAACACTGATCTAAACACAACTCCACCGACTCCAAACCCTGATCTAAACACAACTCCACCGACTCCAAACCCTGATCTAAACACAACTCCACCGACTCCAAACACTGATCTAAACACAACTCCACCGACTCCAAACCCTGATCTAAACACAACTCCAACTCCACTGACTCCAAACACTGATCTAAACACAACTTCAACTCCACCGACTCCAAACACTGATCTAAACACAACTCCAACTCCACCGACTCCAAACACTGATCTAAACACAACTCCACCGACTCCAAACACTGATCTAAACACAACTCCAACTCCACCGACTCCAAACACTGATCTAAACACAACTCCACCGACTCCAAACCCTGATCTAAACACAACTCCACTGACTCCAAACACTGATCTAAACACAACTCCAACTCCACTGACTCCAAACCCTAATCTAAACACAACTCCAACTGACTCCAAACACTGATCTAAACACAACTCCAACTCCACCGACTCCAAACACTGATCTAAACACATCTCCAACTCCACCGACTCCAAACACTGATCTAAACACATCTCCAACTCCACCGACTCCAAACCCTGATCTTCCAACTCCACCGACTCCAAACCCTGATCTAAACAAAAATCCAACTCCACAGACTCCAAACCCTGATCTAAACACAACTCCAACTCCACCGACTCCAAACACTGATCTAAACACAACTCCAACTCCACAGACTCCAAACCCTGATCTAAACACAACTCCAACTCCACCGGCTCCAAACACTGATCTAAACACAACTCCACCGACTCCAAACACTGATCTAAACACAACTCCACTCCACTGACTCCAAACACTGATCTAAACACAACTTCAACTCCACCGGCTCCAAACACTGATCTAAACACAACTCCAACTCCACCGACTCCAAACACTGATCTAAACACAACTCCAACTCCACCGACTCCAAACACTGATCTAAACACAACTCCAACTCCACCGACTCCAAACACTGATCTAAACACAACTCCAACTCCACCGACTCCAAACACTGATCTAAACACAACTCCACCGACTCCAAACCCTGATCTAAACACAACTCCAACTCCACTGACTCCAAACACTGATCTAAACACAACTCCAACTCCACCGACTCCAAACACTAATCTAATCACAAACAGCCATCCGCTTCTTACACTCATTCTGATGGCTCAGTATATTTCCGATTCCTTGGGACTGCATGCCTGCAGCTCTTCTTCATGCAGCATCGAATAAGGAGAAGCTCCCCACCAGAGAGTTTGTAAGAACCGTTGCGGTAGTCATGAGAGAGCTTTGCCCAAACCCAGACTTAGCTGACTCTGGGGAAGTGGCAAGAAAACATTATTTCTAAACATCCCTTAACATCTGGAGAATTTTTGGAGGGTGGGGAGCAACTGGGAAAAGGGTATAGTTCACTTCAAAGACTGCTGAAAACCAGAGTATGTTAATATATGTTAATAGTGACAATGTGAAGAACGAGAGAGGAACAGGCCTGGACTTTACGTTGTGTTTTGTTTATGTCTGTGTGGCAATTGTCCATGAGGGACTGCCGCTTTACTTTTTTATTTTTTATTTGTTTATTTTTAGATTAAAGTGAGTTAAACCCTCACTGGTTCCTGCCTCCTTCTTCTCTGAACACTGTTACACTGGTGCCAAAACCCGGGAGGAAGGAGATCCAGGAGGATAAAAGGAGGAGTGATGCCAGTGCAAGACAAGAGAGTATCAGACCTGCAACATTTATGTGGTGTTTTGATGATGTATATATACAGCAGTCGTCTGTGAGGGGCTGCTGCTTAAATTTTGCATTTGTTTATTTTATGATTAAAGTTTCATTGAACGTTTGAAGGTTCCCTGAACCTTTAACAATTTTAAACTGGTGCCGAAACCCGGGAGGAAGGAGGAACAAGCTGTCAATGAGTCCTAACCGCTGTGGGAAATCCGTGATGCTATCGAGCTGAACAGACTCTACCGCAGGAAACAGGGGACCTTACTTGCTGGCTGCACCGAAACCGGAGGAGCCATCATCGTCCACCAGGCGTCAGAGGATGAGTTCACCCAGCTGCTAGGAGACAGTCATTTTCTCTTGCCTCATCTGTCTTTACCCCCAGGTGCTGTGAACACTGTGACTGCGGAGTCGAGTGCAGTCTCAAGGGTTGCCCCCGTCTGCGAGGGGTGATGGGGGTATGTGGCAAGCGGGGCTGAGAGCCGTGGGAAGGAAGCGAGGTTCTCACAGAGAAGCTCCAGGAGAATAAAAAGAGGAGTGACGACAGTCCAGGAAGAGAGAGGACCAGGCCTGGTCTTTGTGTTGTGTTTTATTTATGTGTGTGCGGTAATTGTCAGTGAGGGACTGCCCCTTTACTTTTTTATTTTGCATTTGTTTATTTTTGGATAAAAGTGAGTTAAACCTACGCTGGTTCCCGCCTCCTTCTTCCCTGAACTTTAACATTTTTACAGTTATATTAGAAATGTTTTAGTCTGGAGGCTCAACATCTGCTAAAATTTTCTGATGTGGACAACCTAATGCAAGAGACTTACATTTATCAGTGCCAAATGATTAATTCTTGCCCCCCTCCAGCCATTTGTGATATAGAGCTTGAGTGGCCATACTGATTCACGAGAAGAGGCTTGTAATCATTTTGAAACCCTTACAGGGATTGGCATAAGCAGTCCCCTCAGTGAATGCCTGATTGCCAAAAGCAACAGGACTGTCAACTACTTGCAAAAACAGACTTTGGAAATGCAATGCAGAGGTCCAGGCTCTCCGAACAGAACTTGAAGCCATACCTGCAAACAATAACAAGACACACCATATCAGCCATCCAACCGGCAATGACATACTTCAAAGAAAAAGAGAAATCTCGCTTCATTTTAGTAGATTTAAGTCATTTTGATATTACACCACTAGTAAAGTAAACTAGAACATATATTTATTGTGTTATTATTTTGTTGAATTATTACAGATTTTGGATGGTGTATATTTTTGTTGTTTTTTTTCTGGGGGGAGGATTGTTGTATTTGTATTTGTTATTGTGGATATGTGACGTTATTATTTTGCAAGTTCCATTGAAAATATGCCCGATGAATTGCCAGAATTCACTCAAATACACTGCCATTGTTCTTTCTTTCTTTCTTTCTTTCTTTCTTTCTTTCTTTCTTTCTTTCTTTCTTTCTTTCTTTCTTTCTTTCTTTCTTTCTTTCTTTCTTTCTTTCTTTATTGTGCATGTGTGTGTGATATTGTAAAGGAAAAAAACTGTTAATTTTGGTTATGATTTCATTAAATTGCAAATTGTATTGAAAATATGCTTGATGAATTGCTAAAAATACACTGGCAGTGTTATTAATATTGTAATGGGAAAACATGTCTGTATTTGTAAAAGGGGTTTATAAGATATTATTTTATCAACTTTATAGAAAATTTGGGTCATTTACTTGGTCATACACTAGCAGTGTTTTATTTATTTATTTATTTTTCATTTTAGTAGACATGTTATGATTTATTTCATTGTGTGATATTTTTTTGTGTTGTTTAATTATGTTTTGCCAAAGTAATAAAATATATGTGCATGGGTGAGGTAGTGGGGGGAAAAGTGGACCTGACTGCCCAGGGCCCCGTCCAGGGAGAGGGCCCTTTGAAATCCCATCAATTCTTTTTTTTTTTTTTTGTAATTTGTTTTGTAGCCTAATTCGAATTAATTGGGCCCTCCAATTGATGTCATTATTCATTTCAAAATATATTGATAACACCAACTGAGAGAATTAACTCAGTGCTAGACACTCTGGCTGTAAGTAAATTATGGGCCAGGCCAGCTAACGTCAGGTTGCCAACATTAACCAGTTTCAGAAACAACCAGTGGTTCTGACACACCAGCAGTAGCAGCACTGGCCAGTCCTGGCTGCTGTTCTGGAGATGAGGCTGAGACTGAGAGCAGAAATGAGGAAAGACAAGGTGAGATCATTGCTCAAAGGGCGAGCTCCCCCCTTGCTTTCTAATTGTGAGTTGTGAGTAAGCCTTTTGATTCAATGTGTGTGCTATTGCCTAGTGCTATTGGAGTGGTGGAAAGAGTGGCAGCACAGTGTAAAGTTACTAGCCCTACTATTGTTTATAATGTGTGATATATTCTTAAACTCCTTAATAAATAATCTGCCAATATTTCTGCACATGTAGATGTGCCTACCAATATCACTGTGTTCTCAAGTGCACACAGGTAATATTGATTAAAGCAAATTATCATTTTTGTTTGGTGAAAAGCCTTACCATATCACCACAGTGCTGTGCTTAAAAGCTATGGTCAATGCTCAATAAATTCATGATGTTATCAAAGCCAATGAATAGGGTTGCAAAATTCTGGGAATTTTCAAAGTTGTAAAATTTCCATGGGAGTGAAAAGGAATATAAGGGAATTAATGGGAATTTACAAAACTGAAAGGTTATGGACTTTACTGATCTCATCACTGATTTCGCAAACAAAAAGACTCGTCAGTGGGCATTTACTGGGATGTAGATTACATCTCATTTGACTTTTATTTATTTTTTTATAGTTGACTTTTTTTTTTTTCATTACGGCAGGCTTAGCTTATTTGATTGGTTTCTGAGGGTACAGTTGTCTCGTGTTCTCCTGTTCAAAAATAAATGTTTTTAATTTAAAACTTGCATCAGTATCATGGATCAAAATGTTAGTACACCAACCCGATGTAGCCTAAGGTTTAAAGGTATTTGAGCACAAGTAGGCCAAATAGATTTAAACACTATTTATACTTGTTTATATTCAAATAATTAAAAAAAAATCATTCAAAATTGAATTTTCATTTAGCTAACCCGCATCGTACAATGGCATGTGTGTATGAACATTTTAAAACACTTTTTTTTAAGACATTTGTAATAATTACTTAATGATATAATGATATTATATACTGTAGATAAGGTAAGGGATGGTGAAGGTTTAGAACAATTTGCATTTGCATGGAATGGTATTACAATTCGTGTTAGCTCATGTTCTTAGCCTCTTAGAAGAGGTTAACTGTTTGATAAGAGTGAATTCTCATTTCTTTATCAAAAAATGCAAAAACTGGCACCGTTTTGGAGAGAAATTGGCTCTTGTCAATCTCTTTCTGATGAACCCATCTCTGGTGTGTGATGCTGAACTCATATGAGTTTCTAAAGCTGTTGCACTGTTCTAAACATTGATATTGTATGTGCAAAAATAGCTTGCTCAGTGTTTATTAAGGCCATATAACTAATGCCTGATATCTAAGTGTGTGTATGTGCTCAGAAAACCATATATCAGAAGTTTAGACTATGACTTTAATGCAGATCTTAAACTCTCATGATGATGAAAAACTGCAATGTCACGTGAACATGAGCGCGATAAAGATGATGTTTTTTGTCAGAGTATCCAAGGCCCCAGCTGTACAGGCTCCGCCCTCTTCTGGAGAGGGGGCGGAGCAGCAGCTCATTTGCATTTAAAGATACATGCACGTAAACAGAATGTTATTCATTCCAGTCAAAAATGGGCATTTACAACATGATATAATAAATGATCTGTGGGGTATTTTGAGCTGAAACTTCACACACACATTCTGGGGACACCTGAGAATTATATTACATCTTGTAAAAAAGGGACATAATAAGTTAGATTTATAATTTCTGAACACAAAAACAGGTTTAAGCTGATTTCTTTGATGCTTTCTTGGTCATGGGCTGACAATTCTGTGCATTTATTTTGAGTTTATCAAAGTTTATTAAAAAAAACAACAACAAGGCAAACTGAGGTTGTTCAGTTGGTGAGCTGGGCCGCACAAGACTGAGCAAACAGCTGGACAGCTAAAATAATGCATGCATTTCATCCATTTTAAACCTTGAAGAACTTGCTTTGTCATGCAAACAGATGTGCTGAATTAGGCACAGTCACTGCTCCCCGAGCCATTAGAAGACCTCTAATCTGACTCCCATCTTCCCTTGCTGGATGCATCCCTGTAAATTCTTATGAATCCAGGCAGTCTCCCCACTCCTCTATCGACATGATGGCCATTCTCAGTGTGTTTCAGACATTTGATGCCACAGCACTCACAGCCCATCAGTGGTGACTCAGTCGGTGGTCCGGAGTGCGGATGGGAACACCGTGTGCCAGTAACCTTCAGAGTCATTGAACATGTAGTGTTCTGGTCTGCCGCCTCTGCTTTTAACACAAATCAGAGCACTGCCGTCACTGACTCCCTGAAGGGCAGCTGAATGCTCCTCATCCCGACAATCCTCTTCATGTCAAGAAATTGCTACGAGAACATCGGAATGTCATTTTTCACTATTGTTGCGCTAATTGAACTAAAAGACCACATGAAATCAAAACAACAGTGTTGTGGCTTCTAGCCCCTGACTGTATGCTATAGCTTCAACCTGAAGGAAAACTGGTGCCTCGTCTTGTTTGCCTAGCTTTGGTTGTGCAAGGCTTCATCCGGAGAATAAAAAGCTAAATGGAACCAGACTGGAAAAACCACCTGATGCTGCGTTCAAGTTTTTCAGACACTTTCTGTTTGAAAGGGAGCCAATATAACAAATGCATTGGTGCATAAACAGCTTTTTTTTGTTCAAATGGTTTGTTTTGTAAATCAATTGAATGCCTCGGTGCAAATTGTAGGATTGAAAAAAATCAAAGATATTTAAAAATTGAACAAACACATTTGCTTTATGGTTTCAATCCCTATCGTTCTTATTACAAGGGCCATTTGTTATTTCTAAATACAGAGGTGTTGATAGTCCTCGAGGTCTGAAGGCCAAAATGTGTGCAACTGCCACACCTGTACCGTGGGGGAAGTTGTAGGGGGAGCGCGGGGCACAACCTAACGCGGGGTCAGTTGAAACGCGCATGGTTTAACACTTTCCACACATGCCAGGATGACGAAACTTACAGTATTTACTAGTTGCCATATCAACATTATTTAGAGAAAAAAAATCTTCACTGAACATCTATTTAACCAAAGCAAAAGTAAATGTCTTACTTACGTTTATTTTTCATCTGTTTTTTGTGTTTATTTAAAATGACAAATCTGATATTATTGTGATCTTATATCTGTTATTGAACAGTTGAGATATTCTTTAATGCTGATCTAACAGCAGAAGACACGAGCCGGGGTTAATCCCAGTGGAGCAGGTGTGGTGTGTGTTATAACACTGCATTACAATGAGCCCCTATTAGAAATATGCTATTATATTCTATACTTTTATGAATTCTTTTGAGAAACTATGAGAAAAGGGTGAATAATGTTCAGAAATGCTTCGTTATTATGATGTTTTGAACTCTGCTGTATAGCTGTGTTTAGAGATGTGTTTGCTGTCAAAATCAAAAATGTGTGTATTTTTAATGATAAAAAAATGTTATTATTTTATTTTAAGTTAATAATTGTATTTTATTGACAAAATATGTTAGTTTGTTTTGGATATTTGTTTAATTATACCAGATAATATTTTAAGCTGTCATTTGCTCATGTTACAATGCCCCCCATTTCACTTCCATTCTTTCGGGATAAATCAAGAAAAAAGTATACACTGCATTAATGAAACAAAACCACATAATTGTACTAGACATGTGGGAAATGAATGTGGAAAAAAAAAACGAACCCCAAGTGGATTTACACAAACTGAGAAAGTCAAAGAGCAATAGGTTGTGCCCCGCTCTCCCCTAATTATCTGATTGGTCAGTTTGAATGTCTCACACTGGGGTTGTCACATGATCAAGGAAGGGATAAAAAATAAAAGCTTAAGATATTGCAACTGTTGCTCTGACTGTGTTATGCTCTCTCTTTTCTTGCGGCCTGCTCTTTGGCTCTTCTCTTCTCTTCTCTTCTCCTCTCGTCTCTCTCTCTCTCTCTCTCTCTCTCTCTCTCTCTCTCTCTCTCTCTCTCTCTCTCTCTCTCTCTCTCTCTCTCTCTCTCTCTCTCTCTCTCTCTCTCTCTCTCTCTCTCTCTCTCTCTCTCTCTCTCTCTCTCTCTCCCTCAGGTAGCATTCTATACATGATGGGTACGATTAATGGAATAATTACTTATTATCTCATACGTCTATTTTGTCATTATTTTAACTGTAATCATAACCAGAAATTGTCATTAAACCCTTCCAATCACACATGATGTCTTCTGCATGTTTGGCATGATAAATATATTTTGTACAAATCTTTATTCTGAGCTTGCTACAAAAACACCTTTTATTACAGGTTTAAAGCAATCATGCTGTGTTCTGATGGCGAGTTTTATTTATAAGAGCTTATTTATAATATTACATGCAATATGAAGAATTGAGGTTTACAAGCCAAATCTTGTGAAATCATCTGGAAAGGCTGCCTATTGCAGATCGCATCTGTCACTTCCATTTCATGGGCGGCTCTTGACCTTTCCAAAATGGCAAAAGCACAGACGTCACAGTAATCAACAGCAGTTGCTAATATGCACCTACATATTAAAAACTCTGCTACCTGTCACTGCAAACAGCAGAAAGAAAATCGGAAAGAAAATTGCACAATATTTTTCCAACGAGCATATGATGCTTTTCCGAAGCATCAATAATGTGAACTGTGCTCAAATTATCTCTCTCTCTCTCTCTCTCTCTCTCTCTCTCTCTCTCTCTCTCTCTCTCTCTCTCTCTCTCTCTCTCTCTCTCTCTCTCTCTCTCTCTCTCACTCTCTCTCTCTCTCTCTCTCTCTCTCTCTCTCTCTCTCTCTCTCTCTCTTTCTCTCTCTCTCTCTCCCTCAGGTAGCATTCTATACATGATGGGTATGATTAATGAAATCTTCCTCAGGGTCCGGTCACCTCTTCTCGTTGTGCAGCGTTTTTGCCACACTTTTCCTTCCCACAGACTTCCCACTGAGATGCCTAGATACAGCACTCTGGGAACAGCCTATTGGTTCAGAAATGTCTTTCTGTGTCTTACCCTCTCGCTTGAGGGTGTCAATGATGGCCTTCTGGACAGCAGTCAGGTCGGCAGTCTTACCCATGATTGTGGTTTTGAGTAATGAACCAGGCTGGGAGTTTTTAAAAGCCTCAGGAATCTTTTGCAGGTGTTTAGAGTTAATTAGTTGATTCAGATGATTAGGTTAATAGCTCGTTTAGAGAACCTTTTCATGATATGCTAATTTTTTGAAATAGGAATTTTGGGTTTTCATGAGCTGTATGCCAAAATCATCAGTATTAAAACAATAAAAGACCTGAAATATTTCAGTTGGTGTGAAATGAATCTAAAATATATAAAAGTTTAATTTTTATCATTACATTATGGAAAATAATGAGCTTTTATCACAATATGCAAATTTTTTGTGAAGGACCTGTATGGTATGACAGGAAAGCATCTGTGGAATGGCTAACTGTTTAAAAATTGTATCCTGGAATATAAATGGTTCCCATAAATCGGTTAAAAGAAGAAAATGGTTAAGTTACCTAAAATCTAATGATGTTGACATTGCTTTAGTTCAAGAAACACACATGATGGGTACAGAGGCTGGGAAGCTTAAGCGAAACTGGGTGGGACAAGTTTTTCATAATTAATTTAATAGTAAGGGAAATGGAGTAGCAATCCTGGTGCATAAGAGGGTAAACGTTGTCATGATTAAGCAAAAGAATGATGATAAGGGTAGGTTGATCTGGCTGGAGGCCATCATTAATAGTTATGCTCCTAACAAGGAGGACAGTGATTTTTTTCATATAGTTAATAAGATGATTGGAGGGCAGATGGGAAGTAGGTTAATAATGGCAGGAGATTTTAATCAGATACAAGACGCTTTTCTGGACAGAACTACCTACCATAAAGCTGTACCCAGGGACAGATTGGCTATACAGTTCATGATGAAAGATTTAGGGTTGATTGATATATGGAGGCTTGTAAATCCCAGAGAGAGAGAGTATACCTTTTTTTCACATAATCATAAATCCTACTCAAGGATAGACTATTTTCTTATTTCTGCCGATATAGTTGAGTCAGTGGTTGACTGTATAAGATAGGGGTGATAGCTTTGTCTGATCTTGCTCCAGTCGAGCTAACATTTGGCATTAACTCTAGGCCACCAAGACAAAATAGATGGAGATTTAACACATCTTTGCTACAGGATCAGAGTTTTGGTGCATCACTTGGTGTTCATTTGAAAGAATTTTTTGAGTTTAATGTTGGCTCCACTGAAAGATTGGGGACAGTGTGGGAAGCATCCAAAGCTTTTGTTAGGGGTAAGGTAATACAACATGCTAGTTTGATAAAGAGATTGAATAAAGAAAAAGTGAAAGCAATAGAATCTAAAATAAAATGTCTAGACAGGGAATTGTCACTCAAATATTCAGAGGGAGGTTTAAAAAGAATATGTGAGTTGAAATATCAGCTTAATGATATTTATAATAAGAAGGCAGAATATACAATGTTCAGAATGCGTACAGCTTTTTATGAGAGTGGAGAAAAGACTGGTAAACTGTTAGCAAGACAATTAAAACAAAACGATGCTAGTTTTACAATCTCAGCAATTAAAAATGAAAGAGAAGAAGTAGTAACCAATAACTCGGACATTAATAACGTTTTTGAATTTTTTTATAAACAACTATACGAAGCAGAATCAACTCCAGACTATGGTAGTTATAAGGACTTTTTTTTTCCAAAGTCACGCTTCCCACCTTATCTTCAGATCAGCTTGAGATGCTAGATGCACCTATAGAAGAATCTGAAGTAAGGGCTGCAATAATGTCAATGAAGTTGGATAAGTCACCAGGTTTGGACGGCTTTCCTGTCAAATATTATAGGAAGTACATTGACATTGTTGCACCAATATTAAGAGAAGTATATAGAGAATCACTGGCTTTGGAACAGTTGCCTCCAACATTTAATGATGCATTAATAACTTTAATTCTTAAAAAGATCCTGAGAGTTTTCGGCCAGTTAGTTTAGAAAATGTTGATTGTAAAATTTTGTCTAAAGTGTTAGCGTTAGTTGGAAGGTGTTTTGTCTCCTTCGATGATAACCTTCGATCATTACTCATTAATGAGACTGTGCCAGTTGCTGCCTTCTCGCTTGATGCGATGAAGGCATTTGATAGAGTAGAATGGGGGTATTTAATATATACTTTACAAGCTTTTGGTTTTGGGCCAGTATTCCTCAAATGGGTCAAGGTTTTGTATTCTGCACCTCGTGCAGCAGTTCTGTCAAATGGCATCATCTCTCCTTTCTTTAAATTAGGGCGAGGCACAAGACAAGGGGATCCATTGTCTCCTTTGCTTTTTACCTTGTTTTTGGAACCTTTGGCAATTGCAATTAGGAGGGAGAAAAGAGTGAAATGTGTTCAGATGGGTGATAGGGAATATAAACTTTTTTTATATGCAGACAATATTCTTTTGTTATTGTCCAATCCAAATACTTCTATACCTTGTGTGATGGATATTATTGAAAAGTTTTCCCAAATATCAGGTTATAAAGTTAACTGGCAAAAGTCAGAAGTAATGCCAATTTCCGTTGGATGTTCGCAGGCTGATGTGGGAGCTTTTCCTTTCAAATGGATACCAACTGGAATGAAGTATTTAGGTATTAGGCTTTCAAGGATTTGACATGATATTGTGCAGATTCATATAACCCCTGTACTTCAGAGTATTAAGATAGATTTTGCCAAATGGAAAATGCTAAATTCATCATTGTGGGGGAGGGTTAATACGATTAAAATGATAGTATCGTCTAAGATTAATTATATTTTTATAGTGATCCCCTTAGAGTTTCCGTCATCTATATTTAAACAATATGATCAGTTAGATAGGGAATTTTTGTGGGAGGGGAAGAAACCCAGGATAGCAATGAAAAAGATGTTTGCCACTAGAATTAAGGGTGGTTTAGCGCTACCAGATATAGAACTTTATAATACTGCATTTGAAGTTATTAAAATATGTAAGCATTGGCCAGACAAGAATGTGGATGGCATAAGCTGGTTGGAAATAGAGAAAACTTTAACTTCCCCATTTGGTGTTACTGAAGCTCTATCTCAACGACCATCAGCTTTGATGGGGGATTTGGACATTAACCCTATATTGGAACACTCACAACATGTCTGGAGGAAAGCTCATAAGATATTGCATTTGTCTCACTTCAAGCAAGGCTATTCTTCTTTATGGAACAACCCGGTTATTAAAATAGGGAAGAAAACAGTGTATTGGAAGGACTGGTTTAAAAAAAAAGGCCTAAAAACAATCAATGATTTATGTGGGCAAAGTACAATTTACTCATTTCAGGAGCTGAAAGACAAATTTAAATTACTTGATAAAAGAGATTTTTGGAAATATCTCCAGTTAAATAGTAGTATAAAATCAATTGGATTTAAGCCAGGTGGAGAAGAAAGTGAATTAATGCATTTTTTGAAACTCAAGTTCAGTACAAACGCCATCTTTTTATAGAATGGCTGCAAACAAATTGTACGGGAATAGTAACAATCGAAGAATAATATGGGAAAAGGATCTGGATGCGGAATTTGAAGAGGGTATATGGGAGGTCATAATGTCTGGTGTAGGAGGGCCAATGAGAGATATTAGAAGCAAACTTATACACTACAAAATAATTAATCGATTTTACTGGACACCAGTAAGACTTCATAAGTTAGGTTTAATGCGGGGTAATTATTGTTGGAAATGTGGTCGCTCTATTGGCACGTTTTTGGACGTAATGTGGGATTGCCATTTGGTGACTCCGTTCTGGTTAAGATTCAGACCATTGACAGGTGTATGGAGCAGCCTATACCTTGCTCTCCAAGATTTTGATATAACTGTTTTACGGAAGGGGACATCTAAAGTACAGGCTGGTCTAGCCAACAAACGAGAGGAAACGCATCTCAAACCCGTTGCACACTGTTTCCAGGACACATGACGTTCACCCGGAAACCGTAGCAAAACGCTGCACACTTTGAGCTTTGAACGTGCCCCAGGTGGAATGCATAGGAAGTCAGTGAAGAATACATCTATGCTGCCTTCACAAATCAATCAGATTAAGAGCGTTGGGAGACAGGAAGTGAAACTAACATTGGATTTGGACGTGCCTTGATGCCTTCCTACCTTGGCAGCATTTTTAAGTGTTGGGATGCAGCCCATGTCTGTACCGGCTGGGCCGGATCAGCACAGAATGGAACGGTTAAGCAAAAAGAACAGTTTGGCCAGACCGTGGAAAAGTGGCTATATTCATACTAAAAGCCAAACATTTAGATTGCATGGGCCCCTGACTGTCTTTAAGAGTGTTTGACTGGAGAAAAATAAGTCACTCATCAAAAGGCCTTTGGAATTAAGGTCAGTTCGAGGTTGACTTCGGCTCGTTCTTGCAGCCGTACAAAACACACTGTGGTCAAAGCATCCTATGATTAGAATAACCATGAAGCAACACTTTCATTTAATCTCCATCTAAGAGTCGAGAATTCATATCCTTTGCGCAAGCATGTTTCCAAGGTAACTGTACTTGTAAATTAGCTCATATGATTTCCATACAGAGCCTCTCAGAAGATTGCTGCAAACATTTTGAATAAAATCAATTTTGTTTATAAGCTCTGACAGGCATGAACCAACCAAAACAATCAGCTGAATTAAAGCCTCAAAAAATATCTATACTATACACATGGAAAAGTGTAACTTTGATGTGAAAAGCTTTCATCAGTGATGAGTACTGATGATGTGACAGAACTGCGTGCCACTAGCATATGACGAACATGGCCCAGTCTACAAATCTCGTTTAGTATGAATTTGGTTTATGATTTTAGGGCTGCAAGAAAATGAAGCCCCAACCGTTAAGTCTTTTTAACCCTTTATTGCTTAGAAGTTGCTCTTTCATAGCTCAGAATTGTTAATGAAATGTTTTCTCAGTTACTTTTACATCTTTGGCTCAAATCTCTCATTTAGTCCATTTAGGATATTCAAATAAAAATTCAAACAAATGAGTCAGTTGTTGACAAATATAACACTATAAAATTAGGCAGCGGCTATTTGCAATGGAGCCTTTTCACAGACTGTGATGACGCGTTTTAACGGTCATTAATATCGTAAATACTGCAATGTTTTTTTGTATTTTCATTTTATTTTTAAATGTATGTACATTTATAACATTAATAGTTTGTATAATATTAATTTAGCATCAAATTACAAAAAAAACAACTTACCTGCTGTGAGAGCGTCTATAGGAGTGATGGTAAAAATAACATCTTTCTCTCTTTTCACTGCCGTTATCAATCTCACACTACTTTTTCCCTCTTTTTGAAAGTTGTGAAATCACTATTGTTGCGTTTTTCTTTTGCTATTTGAGCAAATCGGGACACTAAAAATATATTAAATGTATTCTCTCATTTGCCGCTATAAAAGTAACTCAACTATGACGACTTCCGCTCTGAGAAACCCGGACATGTGAAAAGGGTCTAAATAAAAATAGTGATATATTCTATTTACACTGTAAAAATTGCAGTATTTTCTTTGCAATAAGTTTAAATAGTAGTTGGATGCTAATTAAACCTTAAATAGCGGCAGATACTATTTGCACCTCAGTGTTGTTGTACACAACTTTTTTAATATTTTCTCAATTTCATTGAAAATAAAGGCCTTTCTGATCTGGTATGTGATGGGAAAAGGGAGTTAAGCGAGTTTGGTGAAAAGAGGATTCGAACTTGCGTCAACACTTTCTGCCACGAGCCTTACCCTACACTACCGCTTCTGTTGGCATTCCAGCGTCTTCCGTAATCTAGTCTGGCCCAATCAGACGTCAGTGGGCGGAGTCAGGGTAAATCATCTCTACCAGCAAGGCGGGCTGTTTGTGAATTACCAATTAAAGTGACATTGTCACAGTGGGATTATACAAATAAGTACTGAGTAATATTACTTTACTACATGTACTTACTATAGGGTTGAGGTTAGGTTTAGGGTTTTATTTTACCTTTAAGTGAGTCGCACATGCTTACTCATAACAGAAAGTGTAATTTGAACAATAGTCACGAGAGCTGCAACTTATTAATACCGCAACAGTCAGAAATCGCACACACACATTGCCCCTCATGTTTAGCTCCATGCTCCAGTCCATGGGGTCCTCGGTATGAATCTGTCCTGACGGGAAGATTTGCGGAAACTCCTACTTCTCCTCACAAGACACTACTAGAATATTGACTTCGGACCGATACAAGATAAATCAAGATTAATGTTTATTTTAGCCAGACAGATCTTAAGTAACATAATTAAACACGAATCATGGTACACAACTTTCAGCATTAAAATGTAAAATACACTTGCAACGTAATATAAAAATAGTTTCAGAGAGTCATTGTCTGGTGTAGTACATGTGTGTGTGCGTGTGTGTGTGTGTGTGTGTGTGTGTGTGTGTATGTATGTGTGCGGACTGGTAATCCCCACGTTATGGGGACAAAATGTCCCCACAAAGATGGCAATATCCAAAATCCTTGTCCTTGTGGGGACATTTTTTGGTCCCCATGAGGAAAACATCTTATAAATCACACTAAGTGATGTTTTTTGAAGATGTAAAAATGCAGCATGTCTCCTGTGATGGGTAGGTTTAGGGGCAGGGCAGTGTGTGTGTGTGTGTGTGTGTGTGTGTGATGGGTAGGTTTAGGGGCAGGGGCAGTGTGTGTGTGTGTGTGTGTGTGTGTGTGTGTGTGTGTGTGTGTGTGTGTGTGTGTGTGTGTGTGTGTGTGTGTGTGTGTGTGTGTGTGTGTGTGTGTGTGTGTGTGTGTGTGTGTGTGTGTGTGTGTGTGTGTGTGTGTGTGTGTGTGTGTGTGTGTGTGTGTGTGTGTGTGTGTGAGATGTGTGTGTGTGTGTGTGTGTGTGTGTGTGTGTGTGTGTGTGTGTGTGTGTGTGTGTGTGTGTGTGTGTGTGTGTGTGTGTGTGTGTGTGTGTGTGTGTGTGTATGAAGGCCTGGGACACTTAACACAACAGCTCATGGGGTTCTGTAATACAGAATGTCTCCCATCTGGTAGTTCTGCTTCTCTTACTTAAAGTGTGTGTGTGTGATGGGTAGGTTTAGGGGCAGGGGCAGTGTAGGGGGATAGAAAATACGGTTGGTACAGTATAAAATGCATTACGCCTATGGAATGTCCCCATAAAACATGGAAACACAACGTGTGTGTGTGTGTGTGTGTGTGTGTGTGTGTGTGTGTGTGTGTGTGTGTGTGTGTGTGTGTGTGTGTGTGTGTGTGTGTGTGTGTGTGTGTGTGTGTGTATGAAGGCCTCGGGACACTTAAACAACAGCTCATGGGGGTTGTGTGTGTGTGTGTGTGTGTGTGTGTGTGTGTGTGTGTGTGTGTGTGTGTGTGTGTGTGTGTGTGTGTGTGTAGGCCTCGAGGACACTTAACACAACACCTCATGGGGGTTCTGGCTACAGAATGTTCCCATCTGGTAGTTCTGCTTCCCTTACTTAAATATCCAGAGCAAAGGATGGTAAATATTTGTAACACAACACCTGGTTTCGGGGGAGAGGTTTTAGATAACTTTCAGAGACCGCTCAAAAAGGGATAGCCGAATTCTCATATCTCATCCTACTAGTGACTACAGTGAAGTTGAGAGCAATTTACCAATCGCACTGAGACCTTTAAAAAGACATCAAACATGAAAAGGAAAAATAATATATTCACAAAATACATCATCTGTAGTATATCTGCATTCTGTGACCTGAATCAGGGGGAGAGGGGAGAAGGTTTGGGCAGGGCAGTGTCCTACAGTCTTTCTGTGAGATCTTCTCTCCAGATTAGTGAGTTTTATTGCTTTATGCATGGTGTTGGATCTCAGCTTTTGTCTTAGCAGTTAAACCAATCCTTACAGGAGGATCAGCACAGCTTCATTTGAGACAGTCATTCTGGCTCAGAGCGATAGTTTCCATTCTTATTTATGAACATGGGCAGATTTAATCCAGATAACCTTGTAGCCCAGAGAGGACAACGTTCATTTCTAAAAATCTAAGTGAATTGTTTTATGAACTGGCAAATGTTCTTCTGTGAAAAGCATGTAGACCTATGAAATATCCTTATTATCTTAGCAACAATCCTTAGCTACAATTATAACTTTTTTGTTATACCTATATCTTCTAGAAAATTCAAATTTTGGGGAAATAATAATTTTGTAAGAGTTTCAGATACCATGAAAAAAGAAAAAAGAAGAAAAAAGAAGGTCTGCCTGTATTACAGACCTCATTGTGCACAATGGCTGAAATCAAATGATTTTGTACATGACATCAAAATTGACCTTATGTACAGTCTTAATGTGTTTGTGTTATTGTGAATGTTTCATACACACATTAAAGTAAAAATTCCCTATGGATGAAATGAATTCCCACCCTACATTTTTACTGTTTTTCTTTTGTTTGATTACAGAAGTGAAACCGTTTGGGAAGAGAGTTTCAGGACTTCATGCTGACTTGCAGGTGTGTTTGTTGCATGTGGATTAAAACAAGGATGTCCTCTCTTATTTCAGGTTTTATAGTCATGACCCATGAGACCTGCTTAGAGCAATTTTCTCAAATTATTGGCCGCCATTCTGCAGCTGGAGCCGGTTTCCATTAGCCACGCACTTAAGTGGGCGTGTTATTTTTTGATGTTGTCTCTAAATCTGCACAAAAGAGCAGATGGATCAGGACAGGAAGGTGAAGATATATTGCAAGCTTTTGCAAATCATCATTTTGGCACATCTTTTCAATATAGACTCTCAATTCTTAACAAGTTTCTCTTCGACATGCAACTGTATAATTGTCACAGTGTCACGGTTTGTTCATGTTTGATGTTCTTACTTTGTCATGTTCACTGCCATGTTTCCTGGTTGTCATGTGATTCCCATGCCCTCTTGTGATCTTGTGTCATGTTGTCATTAGGCTTGTTTGAGATGCGCCTCGCCTGAAACTCAGCCGAGACTAGGCGGCTGCATGAAGGGAGGAGTGAAAAAAGTGCAGGCAAGACGGACAGTTCTGTCTTCTCATAGTGGATCAGACTCCTGCAAACGGAGACATGCCGTCAGCGCTGCTTCAAGTCGGACTAAATTTCTCACCGGCATGCACTGCTCCAAGTCAGCCGCCGATCGGTCAGCGCATCGCTCTAGCAACTCCAACAAGCCTATTTCTAACCGGCATGCATCTCGTGGTGATCCCCGGTGATCGATCTTTAGCGGGCGTAAAAATAATGACAGTGTTGTGTTATGTTTGTCGTCATGAAATGACGTATGACTGTCCTTACCAATTAAAATGCGTTTTCATTTTAATGCAATGTGTGGACCACCACTTTTTACCACCATTTGTCATATTTACATTAAGGAAAATTATAATTTTTTTATTTATAACTACACCCGCCCCATCCCTAAACCTACCCAGTGATTTATAGTGCATACACACTTTATGAGCACACCTGGGCTCGAACTCACGATTGCACAATCACATGCTGTTGTTATATATTGTAATGCTTTACCAATTGAGCTATGCAAAACCTGAAATATTACGCTTTAAAATGAAAGTGTCCTGTTGTCAATATGAGCACAACTTTAGACAATGTTCCTATGGGTCGTATTTCATGAATTAAAATATTGTCGATAGGGGCGCGACTTTCAAGGAAGTGACAAACAACCTATATAGGAATACTGGTTGGAGGATGTAGAGTAAAATTTGTATCATAGAAGAAGATTTATGTTTAAGGTTATACAGAAATCAACATCTGTCTCTGTTATTCAAAAACAACTCTTAGCATGGGGTCACGGGACACCTAGATTGGGGACTCTCCCGGGCCTTAGGTGTCACTTATTAATTCACACACACACACACACACACACACACGCACACGCACACGCACACGCACACGCACACACACACACACACACACACACACAGTCAAACCTACATCTGCCTCATAAAATGTAAATGTAAACCCCCCCATCACCGCTTGAGGCCTTGACACAAACACTAATGGGGGAAGATAAGGGTGGGGGGAACCACTGTGTCCCTTGCTTTCTTATTTGCTTTTGTTACAGAAGGGTGGGGGGGGGAAGACATTTGTATCACCTTTTCCTCGGTACGGAAAAACACTGAGACACTGAGAGGTATAAAAGCTTGGGCCTTCTATTGTTCCTCAGTTCACACTTGTGGTCACCATGAGTATGGTTGCTCCAACTGTGGATTCATTCTTGCAAGAATTAAATCTTTATAAAAGACACAATTGGCTAAGGTTTGTCTCTTATTCAGAAATGCAACGGAGTTAACGTTATTTTGCCGCAACAGAGGACATGTTGGTATGTAAGCAGCTTACATACTGCATTAAGAATACTGCCTTACAAACCCAGTGTGCGAGATAAAAGGGACTATAGTGAGAAAAACTCACTAGAAAGATACAAAGAAAACATATACAATTCTTAAATTCAGTTAGAATGATTTTTCCTTTGTCTTTTTATTCTCTGAAATATTCTGGGGACCTGTTAGAACCTTCCGGAGGACCCCTGAGGGTCCCCGAACCCCAGTTTGAAAACCCCTGGCCTATGTCCTGCAACTGCAAAAACACGGTCACCTCTCGACTTCAACTTAGTTCTTGGCTACTATTGGTTACTATTTGTGGACCACAAACATCTAAGTCAGTCTTAACAGTCTAAGCAGAGACACCCAGACTTCTCTCCCTAGACACTTCCTCCAGCTCTTCCGGGGGAATACAGAGGCATTCCCAGGTCAGCCAGGAGACATAAGCATTCCAGTGTGTTGTAGGAGCATGTCTGGAATGGCTTCCAGGAGGCATACGATATAGATTTCCGAGCCACCTCAGTTGGCTCCTCTCGATGTGGAGGAGCAAGGCTCTTCTCTGAGCTCCTCCTGAGTGACCGAGCTTCTCACTCTATCTCTAAGGGAGCACCCAGCCACCCTGCGGAGAAAGCTCACTTCAGCCACCTGTATCCGGGATCTTGTCCATTAGAGTAGGAATGTAGATTGACCGTTAAATCGAGAGGTTCGCTTTACAGCTCAGCTCCTTCTTCACCACGACAGACCGGTACATCGACCGCATTACTGCAGAAGCTGCACGATCCGTCTGTCAATCTCCCGTTCCATCCTTCCCTCACTCCTGAACAAAATCCCTAGATACCTGAACTCCTCCACTTGAGGCACGAACTCTCCACCAACCTGAACATGAGAACGAATTATAAAAATCTCGAATAATTTTAGATAACAGCCATATTTCATTTTAACTGAGCTCAGCACAAGAAAAAAGCAAATAGATATTGTGGCCAAGAATGAATTCCCACAGCTAATTAATTCATGGTCACACTTTATGAATTTGTATAGATTGTAGTTAGTTCCCTCATTTTAATATTTTAATTAAATCATGGCCGTGATTCGACTAAAACAAGAAACGAGTTAGCACAACATGGCCACGATTTATCTCAAATGTAGGAATTAATTCTTTATTCATGGCCATGATATCTTGTATATTTCCCGGGATGCCAACACTGTTTGGTGAGGAACTCTGGGAATCACGATGACAGACTGTCACTGTCAGTTTAGTTTTCAATCTCATGGACTTTTATTTTGCTTATTTCCTGTTGTCTTTGTTCACGTTCCCTGCCACTTGTTTGATTCCATGCATTTTAATTTAATCATCAGCTGTTCATAGTCTTACCTCCCTAGACTTAGGCAATGCGATGTCAAGACATGAAAACACAGGTCAAACAAGGCGCGCTCTCCGTAGGGTGTACACCGAAACTCATCAAGCACTGAATGCTATTTCTGTTCTGTTAGCTGATATCTTCTCTTACGAAAAAGACATTTATTCAAGTGTTTTATTTCTTTTTAACTAAAAATAAGAAAGTATACTTTCAGTCTACTTTTTATATACTTCTCAGAAATATACTTAAAATTGCACTTAAGTAAACTTATACTGATAGAAAGGTCTAAGTATAATTAGGTATTCAAAGAAAGCTTGGCTTGTAATTGTGTTTAATCATTTGATTGAGTAGCCTATTCAAATTTTATACATAGAGTCCCATGAAACTCACATTGTTTGAGAACATTGATATAAAACAGATATGTTCCTAATTATGCATATCTGAATTTTCGTGTAGGCTAGTCCACTGGCAGTGTATATAGGAGTTTACTTTAAATCAACTTTACTCTTTTCCTGCCATTGACTGAATTTTCCAGCTATCCATGTTTTCTCTTATATGGTAGGGGCGCTAGTAAACAACAAAAATGCCAACAAACGGCCACTTTTATAATGTTCGTCTTGCGATCATGCTAGATTCCAGTCATTCCTTTGATTCGTTATCTGATCAAACTTCCATTTGTTGGTGAAATGACGGGTGTGTGAAGTTGTTCCAGAGAGGCTTGTTACGGGCTAGTTTTAGTGAATCGCTGCGGAGCTTCTGGTCCGATGGTGGAAACACAGCGTGGTTTTGGCTCAGTGCTACAGGTCCAAGGATATTAGACCAGCCCGGCCCGTTTAAAGCCCTGGCTCACACTGACCCGACAGTGGAAAAGTGGCTAATACAAACCTCAAGTACAAACGGCTTGGTGAAGTCAGGATATCCAAGGACAGGGGGCTTCATGAGTGCATCTATCAGCTGATTCAACACTTCCTGGTGAGAGCTGGTCCACTGTATGGCCATCATTGACGCGTACCTAAAACAATGGTGCATCCCATTGTCCAAAAATGTTGTGGATTTTTTAAATAACGTAAATCAAATACAAATCTAGTTTACAAGTAGCAAATTCATGCTGGTTTAATCTGATCTTTCATCAGGAAAGGTTTCAGGGCACAGCCCAAATGTTCAGTTGTTGTTTTTTTATTGGATTGTGAATTTATAGCTGTTTTTGTTTATTTGTTTGCTCCGACTATGAGGAAAACCACTGGAGTCCAGATGCTCTCCCCCAATGGCTATATCAATGTCAGAGTAAATAACAAAGCAAATGTGATTTATTCTGCCTAATTGAGACGTCCCTTCTGGGTCTGACCCATGTCTGGGTTGCAAAACTAACTGCTTACACTCCAGATGTCCAAAAAACAGCAAAAACATTGGTCAACCCCAAAGAGGCTCATGAAAGCAATTTTCAAAATGATGATTTCATCCTTTGAATGTACTATTGATTAGTCACTTTTATACTGTTGAGAAATAACAGGTACCATGAAGCATTTTATTGGCCTGGCAAAACCAGGTGACATTTGCAAGATGCTTATATTTTGAAAGATTCCTCACAGCGGCGTGTCGAGGATACAGTCTCGTAAAGCTGTCAGGTTTTATGTTTGCCACAATTAATAGTGCCGTTCCTCTTCACAGAACGAAATTGTCTGTTGCTACATCTTTTGAGGGGCAGTGTTATACAATATGCTGATAGGGTTGGTTTCAATTTGAGGTCCTGCTCTCAGAAGGCTATGGGAAATAAATGACAGCTATTCTACGGATATTTCCTTACGGGAGTGTTTCTTATTGGGACATTATTTCCGAACGTGGAGCGTTTGGAAAGCAGCACTGTCACTTAAGACTCGTAAATGGAGGAGAGGTCTTATGTTGTTTTGATTTTCACAGGATCCCTCAAGGTGTCTTGGGTGGACGAGAGGGTTAGCCAGGCCGATACACACAAAGACCTTTTCCAGTGTCATCCATTAATAACAACATTATGGCCCTCCAGTGAGAATTAGTAGTGTGTGAGGTTGTGGCGCTCGTGTGTGGGTGAGTGTGGTTTGCCATTATCTGGAGCCGCCGCGCAGCACATTCATTACGGCCAGATAAGGTTAAGTACCTTTAATGCTTGTGTCTATGGACCTACAGGCTGTGTCTCTTAAATGTCACTTAGGTAGTCGTTGAAGACATTTGAAGGAAAGAGACAGCCACCCACATGATGATGTGCTTTTGTGGTTTTATTTTTTGTTTGATTGTGCGGTACTTCATGACATTTTTAAAAGTGCAAACAATCAAGCGGAAATAACTGCAAACAGCAATTAGAGGAATCCCACCACGTATAGGAAGCCATAAACAAGTAGATAAAATGGACTTCATCATTTTAAAAAAGTGACTCTTTAATACCTGATGGGACTTTAAACTTTCACCTATAATAGTGTATGAGTGTTTTGCCCTCAAACCAGGATATTAAATTAACACCAAATCAAATGTTGATAAAAGCTCTGTTTGGCAGGCAATTATTTCATAGTCAATTAGAAGTCACTTTCAGTAGTGGATAGCATGTTAGGGTAACAGAAACAAACAGTAATTTGGACTAAAATATGCATTTTCTTGAAATTGTGCAAGAAATTATTTTTGACAACTATACGGACAAACAAGCTATATGCTATATGCGGCTAGAATTTCAATATTTATATACTACAACTTTTTGACATGAGAATGTTTGTATTTTACTTAATTTTTTTTCATAATTAAGATGGCAAGAAATCTTACTGGCTTAGTGACAGTTTCCTTTCCAGAAATTCCTTTCAAAGA
Source organism: Gobiocypris rarus (assembly GCA_023029165.1). NCBI lineage: Eukaryota > Metazoa > Chordata > Actinopteri > Cypriniformes > Gobionidae > Gobiocypris > Gobiocypris rarus. The sequence goes on along the minus strand of CM040927.1, from coordinate 1,827,959 downwards.
AATGAAATGAAATGAAACAAAGGGAGTTTTAATGAACACAGGAACAGAGTAACACACTAGCACAGGAATGGGCAAACTCGGTCCTGGAGGGCCACTGTCCTGCAGAGTTTATCTCCAACCCTAATCAAACACACCTGAACCAGCTAAGCAATGCCTTCAGGATTACTAGAAGGCTACAGGCAGGTGAGTTTGATCAGGGTTGGAGCAGTGGCTCTCCAGGACCAGGTTTGCCCATCTATGGTGAACCTGATTTCACCAAGTACAATGTGTTCCTGGATCAACATTCTAGCCAACCAATCAGATTTGATGTTTACAGATGTTTACTAATAATGTAAATTAATGTGCTTATTACCAACATGGGTCAAAGCTATGCATTTCAACTTCCAGTTGTCTGCTTTAATTAATCATTAGCTGATGATTTACAAATGTGTCATTATGGTATGACTTTACTTGTTGGGGCACATTAACTAATTCAAAATTATTCAAAACCCATAACCACAATTACATATTACTTAATCAATTAGTTAATAGTCATGTGCCCCAACAAGTAAAGTCATAACATAATGACACATTTGTAAATCATTAGCTAATGATTAATTAAAGCATACAACTGGAAGTTGAAATGCATGGCTTTGACCCATTCTGGTAATTAACACATTAATTTACATTATTAGTTCATAAAATATGTTATTAAGGAATTAATATATTATAACACATTTAACTAATAACAATGTAATGATTACTTAATCTATTAATCATGTCGAATCTTCATTAGTTGCTGATGCAGTAATCATTAATAAATGGGTTAGTTCACCATTAGTAAAACATTAACTCATGATTATCTGTGCATTAGTTAAACATGAATTAATGCATATTAGTGCACCCTTATTGTAAAGTGTTACCGGATATAGTTAGGACTACATTTTCAGACAGGAATGTTGACCCAGGACCATGTCTTACTTGGCAAAATCATGTCGTGTGCCCATCTATGCACTATCATAACAACATCAACTCAAGACAAAGGACTGAAGAAACTGAGGGTTTAAATACACAGGGATGGCAATCAACAGAACAAAGAACAGGTGAGGACTAATCAGGAAACATACAGTAGTAACTGTCACGGTTCATGAATTCACCTGCTCGCCCTGCACTGTGTCATGTGGTACGTGAGTGTTGGTGTATGTGTGTGGTGGTGGACGTGGCAGCTGATTATCACTCTGCTGATTACAGCACCAGCTGCCACTTATTTCCTGGGTCTACTTATACCCAGTGTCTTGCGTCTGGTGTTTGTCAGATCGTTGCTTTGTTTCCCGGTGGTTGTGTGTGTAGGTATTCTCTCCTTCTCCTGCAGGATCGTGGTGTTTCCCGAGCACGGACTTCACTCTGTTGTCTCACGGAGGATCGCTCTGCTTATTCTCGGAGGATCGCTCTGCTCTGTTTATGAGGACTGTTCCGGGGCAGGTTTCTAACCTTCTCTGTCTCTGCTGTGGATCTTGCCTGACTCCTCACCTGGAGGATCTTCACACACACGGGATTTCGTCACTTCACCAGCGGTCTTCACTCACGGTTGCACGGACAAGAGATCTGGGTTGTCCATTGGGTCCCTGCGCTGCCAGTGTCGACATCGATGTTCCGTCATCGAACTCTGACTAACTTTACTACTCAGCGAGTGCACCAGGGTTATCTGACTTCCTGTCTCGATGTGTCACTCGTATGGACCAACAGGAGGAGCAGATGACCGCTACTGGTCCGGCGGTTCAAGCACTGGTAGCGCAGGTGTCCGGGCTCACCCAACAGCTACAACATTCGCATGTGCCCGCTGCGCCACCCACGCTGCCTGTTCCTTCCACTCCATCATCCGGGGAGAGACCCCGCGAACCACGACTACCCACTCCAGAGTCCTATTCTGGTGAGCCAAATTTTTGCAGACCATTTCTGACGAAGTGTTCACTGTTCTTCTCGCTGCAGCCCATCACATTTGAGTCCGAAGCATCTAAAGTGGCCTTCGTGTTGACACTGCTGACCGGACGAGCGGCTCAGTGGGGTATGGCGGCGTGGGAGAACCACTTACCATGCTGTTCCTCGTTCCAAGCCCTTCAAGAGGAGATGCGGCGAGTGTTCGACCGGGCGGTGACCGGGCGGGAGGCCGCTCGCATGCTGGCGGATCTTCGCCAAGGTGGCAGATCCGTCTCGGACTACTCCATCGAATTTCGAACACTCGCTGCCGAATGCAAATGGAACGAGGAGGCGCAGTGGGACATGTTCCTGCATGGGTTGGCTGACCGGGTCCAGGCGGAGATTTACGCGCTGGACCTGCCTAAGACCCTGGAGGGACTCATCGACCTGGCCTTACGAGTGGATGCTCGTCTTCATCGTGCGGAGCTACGAGTTCTACAGTCCAGGGTTCCGAGTCGGCAGGAACATCCACTGGCTCTCGGCAGCAACACGGTCAGCCCGGAGTGCCATCATGAACCCATGCAGGTGGGTGGAGCCCGGCTCTCCCGGGAGGAGAGACAACGACGGAGGTCCAGGAGACTTTGCCTGTACTGTGGTGGCGACAATCACTTTCTCAAGGATTGCCCGGTAAAAGATCAAGCCCGGTAGTAAGTAGGAGGCTACTATCGGGCGAGATCTCCATGAAGAAGTCCTCCTCATCTACTCTCCTCCCGGTGATACTCCAGTGGGCAACCCAATCTCACCACTGTCAAGCACTGTTGGACTCCGGGGCCGAGGGAAATTTCATTGACTCTGAGCTCGCTCACCAGCTGGGGATACCACTCACGTCACTCACCAGCCAGATTTCTGTCAATGCACTCAACGGTCAAGACTTACCTCGTATCACCCACCGCACGGAACCGTTACGCCTCACCATTTCCGGTACCCACTTAGAGAAGCTATCACTGTTTGTCATGGACTCTCCTCAGGTTCCGGTGGTGTTGGGTCATCCCTGGCTGGTGAAGCACTGTCCGCAGGTGGATTGGGGTCGGACCGCGATCCTGGCCTGGAGTAAGGAGTGTTATGCCTCTTGTCTTGTCTCTGCCGGTGGTTTTAACCGTCGTGGACCGGTTCTCGAAGGCAACTAATTTAATTCCCTTGGCCAAATTACCTTCTGCCAAGGAGACAGCGGTGGCTGTCATAGACCATGTCTTTACATGGCCTCCCGATAGATGTGGTCTCTGACAGGGGCCCCAATTTGTGTCCAAATTCTGGCGTGAGTTTTGTAGATTGCTGGGGCGACGGTTAGTCTGTCTTGGGTTTCCATCCCCAGAGCAATGGGCAGGAGCGAGCCAATCAGGATCTTGAGAGAGTGTTACGATGTATGGTTGCCAAGAATCCTTCCTCCTGGAGCCAACAACTCTCTATGGTGGAGTACGCACACAATTCGTTACCAGTGTCATCCATGGGCCTCACTCCGCTTTGAAGGTAGTATAGGGTACCAGCCACAAATTTTTCCCAGTCTGGAATCCGAGTCGCGGTCCCCTCTGCTCACGCCTTCGTCCAGAGGTGTCGCCGCACATGGACCAGAGCCCGCGAGACTCTGCTCCAGGTGGGAGCGCGCACAAAGCTAAGGCCGATCGCCACGGTCGAAGCCTCCCGTTCGTCGTTGGTCAAAAGGTGTGGCTTTCTACCAGGAATATTCCGATCCGCGCCGTTAGCAATAAGTTAGCTCCCAAATTTATTGGCCCGTTTACTGTCACCAAGATCATTAATCCGGTGGCAGTCCGCCTCAAACTTCCTCCAGTGTACAGGAGGATCCATTCCGTATTCCATGTTTCCAAATTAAAGCTCGTGTTTCATTCACCTATTAATCCGCCGGTCCCGGTTCCTCCACCGCGCGACTCGTAGATGGGGAACCAACTTATTCGGTCAATCGTATCCTGGACTCGAGACGGAGGGGACGCGGATTTCAGTACTTGGTGGACTGGGAAGGTTACGGTCCGGAGGAGAGAAGTTGGGTTCCTGCTAGAGACATTCTGGATCACTCTCTTATCGATGATTTCAATCGACAGGTAGGTCCTCCTGGGAGCGCCAGGAGGCGCTCTTAGGGGGTGGGGTACTGTCACGGTTCATGAATTCACCTGCTCGCCCTGCACTGTGTCATGTGGTACGTGAGTGTTGGTGTATGTGTGTGGTGGTGGCGTGGCAGCTGATTATCACTCTGCTGATTACAGCACCAGCTGCCACTTATTTCCTGGGTCTACTTATACCCAGTGTCTAGCGTCTGGTGTTTGTCAGATCGTTGCTTTGTTTCCCTATGGTTGTGTGTGCGTGTGTAGGCATTCTCTCTTTATCCAACAGGATCGTGGTGTTTTGCAGCACGACTTTACTTTCCCGACGCGGACTTCACTCTGTTGTCTCACGGAGGATCGCTCTGCTTATTCTCGGAGGATCGCTCTGCTCTGTTTATGAGGACTGTTCCAGGGCAGGTTTCTAACCTTCTCTGTCTCTGCTGTGGATCTTGCCTGACTCCTCACCTGGAGGATCTTCACACACACGGGATTTCGTCACTTCACCAGCGGTCTTCACTCACGGTTGCACGGACAAGAGATCTGGGTTGTCCATTGGGTCCCTGCGCTGCCAGTGTCGACATCGACGTTCCGTCATCGAACTCTGACTAACTTTACTACTCTCAACTTATCAATAAAGATAGCTACTCACTTGCTCTTGAATCCTCTGCCTTTATTCCTGTGACAGTAACAAACAAGTGGCGGGAAAACTGAGAAAACTAGGGCCTTCGTCCACATGCAAACCCAGTATCAGGTCACTGAAACCTATCTTTTTGAAAACTCCTGCCAGGGTTAAGATTTTTAGAAACTCTGGTTGCAGTGTTGTCATGTGGACAGTGAAACAAGAACTACAGTATAACAGAACATACATGTGACAATTAGCACGTGTCCAGTGTCAATGGTTTCTAAATAGTACAGCTAGTACAACATTAAGTGAATAGAAGTGATAAAAAGTCTGATTCATTTCCGGTTCTTTCAGACTATTCGTTTCAATGAACCGGTTCTTACTTCATCAAGCAATGATGTCACTATGCATTTATTTTTTAACAACTCACTCATGTTATATCAAAGACACATTCAAATAAAGTAATTTGTGTCAACACATATTGAAGCATTCAAATAAAAAGTCATTTGTATGTATGCATATTTCTGATTATTGCCTTTCATTCACTTAAGTTAATGGTTCTGGTGGTCACAGCCTCATTCACGGATCATTTATGTTGTATATGATATGATAATATAATCTACATGTGGTTCTTTTTGAGTCGGACTTCTACAGTACTTCGCCGTGTGTCTTACGTCATCAACCTAGAAAAAGTTTCAGTTTGATCTGTGAACCAGCTCCACTGTTTACTTCCTGAGAATTGGTTGAGAATCAAACATCACTAGCGAATAGGTAATTAGCTGTATTAAGATAAAGTTAAAAGTGTTGGATCCAAATCCGGGCATGTGATCGAATAAACCTTTGTCATCAAAATCTCAGACAGGACCAAAGTTGGCAACCATCATATTGAAGAAATAATTGTCCACTAATTTTGGAATGGTTTTGGATTGACTTTTCATAATTTTGTAAAAGGAATTTATCCTAAATTCCCGGGAAACTTTACACAAAACTTTTGCTTTCTTTTCTTTTCCTCCCATCTCATATTTTTCCAATACCATGTCCCTTTAGTGCCTCCATAATTTTGTATACATTTTTTACTATTCCTTGCAAAATGTTACATTCATAAATGTAAATTTTCAAAGAAAATACCTTCTATTAACCGTCTATTTGTGGGCAGTGTAGCACTGTAGGACATGGACCGTTGTCCAGTGTAGGACCAAGCTCCTGTAGTCCCCAAAAATCTCCAGGGAAACTTGAATGGTGGCCATGGCATGACGAGGCTCTGGCGTGGCGGTCATGGCAAGACGCTGGTCGGGAGCTGGAGCCATCACTGGACGATGATCGGGGCTGGAGCCATCACTGGACGGTGATCGGGGCTGGAGCCTCTCTGGGCGATGATCGGGGCTGGAGCCATCACTGGACGGTGATCGGGGCTGGAGCCATCACTGGACAGTGATCGGGGCTGGAGCCATCACTGGACAGTGATCGGGACTGGAGCCATCACTGGACGGTGATCGGGGCTGGAGCCATCACTGGACGGTGATCGGGGCTGGAGCCATCACTGGAAGGTGATCGGGCTGGAGCCATCACTGGACAGTGATCGGGGCTGGAGCCATCACTGGACAGTGATCGGGCTGGAGCCATCACTGGACGGTGATCGGGGCTGGAGCCATCACTGGACAGTGATCGGGCTGGAGCCATCACTGGACGGTGATCGGGGCTGGAGCCATCACTGGACGGTGATCGGGGCTGGAGCCATCACTGGAAGGTGATCGGGGCTGGAGCCATCACTGGACGGTGATCGGGGCTGGAGCCATCACTGGACGGTGATCGGGGCTGGAGCCATCACTGGACGGTGATCGGGGCTGGAGCCGTCACTGGAAGGTGATCGGGACTGGAGCCATCACTGGACGGTGATCGGGGCTGGAGCCATCACTGGATGGTGATCGGGGCTGGAGCCATCACTGCACGGTGATCGGGGCTGGAGCCATCACTGGACGGTGATCGGGGCTGGAACCATCACTGGACGGTGATCGGGGCTGGAGCCATCACTGGACGGTGATCGGGCTGGAGCCATCACTGGATGGTGATCGGGGCTGGAGCCATCACTGGACGGTGATCGGGGCTGGAGCCATCACTGGACAGTGATCGGGGCTGGAGCCATCACTGGACGGTGATTGGGGCTGGAGCCATCACTGGATGGTGATCGGGGCTGGAGCCATCACTGGATGGTGATCGGGGCTGGAGCCATCACTGGATGGTGATCGGGGCTGGAGCCATCACTGGATGGTGATCGGGGCTGGAGCCATCACTGGACGGTGATCGGGGCTGGAGCCATCACTGGATGGTGATCGGGGCTGGAGCCATCACTGGATGGTGATCGGGGCTGGAGCCATCACTGGACGGTGATCGGGGCTTGAGCCATCACTGGACGGTGATCGGGGCTGGAGCCATCACTGGATGGTGATCGGGGCTGGAGCCATCACTGGATGGTGATCGGGGCTGGAGCCATCACTGGACGGTGATCGGGGCTGGAGCCATCACTGGATGGTGATCGGGGCTTGAGCCCTCTCTGGACTCTGGTCATGGGCTGGAGCCATGCCGAAAAATGTCCTTTAGCTCCATGTCATTGAAATCCACCCGGTGAGAGAGTTCACAGAAATTTTCGACATAATCCTCAATAGTGAGGTCACCCTGACAAAGGCGCAAGAGGCAAACTGCTGGGTTCATTGTTGGTTGGTCAAGTACTCTGTAACGTATAGATCCCTGGAGGCAAGTTGTAGTTGAACCCAAGTGCAGTTTTATTTAAGTGATATAAACAGAATCCAACGATTACTTGACCTGAACTTAACTGGAACAATCCTCAACAAACTGACAAGGCAAACATTAGGACTATATATACAGAGACTAGGGAACGCATGACAATGACAATCAATGAACAGCCAGAACCAGATTACATGACAAGACAATGAACCAATGAGAACTATGGACACATGACTAGACCAACCAATGAGAACATGACACATAGAGAAGGGAACCAATAAGAACAAGACACATGAAACTAGGGAAGCACATGACATGATCACATAAGGGCAAGGATGTCACATGACAAGAACCAGGAAACATGAATATGATAATAAACTTCAAAATAAAACACATGAAACAAACAAAACCCAAAACCAACTGTGACACTTATTCGGTTTAACAGTGTAAACTCTAAACTCTGAAGAATTTAAAAAATTCAAATTGCATTTCAATATTTCTTCTATATTCTTGATCCTGTACATGTGAATATAGGGTTAGGAAGATGTTCATTAGATGTCTTTTGATGAGAAATGGTTCAATTTAGGAATCTCTGACTTTTGATTGCTAGCTTTGGCGTCATAGCAAATCTGCCGCAAGTTTTTTTTCTTAATTGAATCTCATTGCAATTTAATAGAAATGGCAGAGATACTAACGACATCTCGTTTGTGATCTTTCTTATGGGTTGTGCTGGATTTGGAAGGGCAACAGTGAAGCAGTGATGACAACATGGACCTGCAAACAGATCTGCTACACATCCCTCCCTCCCTCACAACACTCCTTGATACAACAGCCCAATGTCGATGCCCTGAGGGGTTTATCAAAACACACACGCACATGCACATACAGAGAGTGAAGGGCAACCCTGAGGCCATGATGGACTTGCACTGAGGCAGAGGTCGATTGTGGCTCAGATTAAAGGCTCAGCGAGGTCTATGTTGATGCTAAGCTGTTCTGATATGTGGAAACCTGATGGAAAAGTACCACTTCACCACACTCTTTAACAAAACATACAACAGTTCTCAGTTTCATTGAGAACTCTCTGCTTGATATCAATTAAATTATTTTGAGCTTCAGGTTTAAGGATAATTTATTATTTATGGCTGAGATATTGCACACAAAAAGAGTCCTGTAAAACAGAAAGGATCTGTTCTTTCTCTCAAGGCATGAATGTACCCAGTGTGAACAATTCCCTATGAAAGTTTTTGTTTATTAAGTATAAGTGGACTGGTTGTGATCATTCGAAATTCACTGATTTGAAGTGCACAATGAATTTGGTATGGTCGGATTCCAGTTTTGGATGGGCAAGACCAATTGTGGGTGGGCCTTAAATTAAAAACGTTACCAAATCACTGTTTAACCTAATAAAATTGACTGAATAATATATTGGTATATTATCTGTGTGTCCTTTAAATATTTTGCTGCATTGTAAAATGTTTTGGTGCACTGGACGGACTTGTCCGCGATCACTCTTGATGGTTCTGACCAAAGAAGAGCGCTTTAAAATCTCCATTACGCGCCAGGCTGTGCTTTAGCGCATCTCTCTATAAGGCCTGTAGACTGTAAAAGTGGTCAAGAATCGAATATTTCCCCCAAAAAAAGTTTAGTTCTGCTCGTATAACATTAGGCAGACTTTTTGACAATTCTGTTTAATTGTTTAACGTTTTCAACAATACAGATCAACAACACTTCCCGACACTTTCAATTTCAATAGTTGGCAATATACCTGTTTGAGGATTTCATACAATATAAATTTATTTCGATTTCATTAACTACAGACTGAGCTTGGGTTATTATACAGAGAAGATGCATAGAAATGTAGTCTATAGGCTACTACGAGATGATGATTAATACAAGGCTACCGCCAATTCACGGTCATCCACGAAGATTAACAGCGCTTTAACGCAAATCAGATCGAGCATCACAAAATCAACTCAGTTCCCTATCTGGGAACTCGAGCTGCGTCGAACGCTGTGAGAACGCCCCTGCGTGATCGCGTCATGAAGCGCGTGTAGAACCAATCCAATCAGGAGATAGAACGTCATCGGCTGGGTGGCGTCATCGACGGAAACTATAAAACACCCGTGAAAACAAACAGGAACCCGCTTCTGTGCCTTCTGTAAGCGATCTGTGTGAACCTGTCTGTCTATTTGGTGTTTTTGTCTGTCTATGATAGAGAATTTTCCACCTTTTGTTAAATATTACAAAAAGAAAAGAAAGGAGAAAAATGGCGAGTGAACAGTTCACCAAATATGTGCATCCCTGCCCTCGTTTTATCACGGCTGGGGATACACACTCTCTGTGTGTGATCTGTTTGGGAGCGCAGCATGCCCAGGCAGCCCTTGAGGGGGCTGCTTGCGAGCATTGTGAGCGGCTTCCGCTGAGAACGCTGCGCTCCCGCCAGGCACTCTTTAGTCGTGGGGTTCACAAATGGACCTTGCAGAGGGGTGTGAGACGGGCCCAGCCTTATCTCAGCCCTCACCTGCATCGTCCAGCGCTTCATCTCGGGGTTTGGAAGCCCGCCCTGCGGTTTCTTCCCCCCCGGGTGAGGCGCCGATGCTCCAACTATCCAGCTCTGAGGAGTTGGACGTTGAGAGCATCGCAACTGAAGACTCGCCACTTCAGTCACCAGCAGGCGAGGAGCTAATGGAGGTGCTCACGAGAGCGGTGGCCAGGTTAAATATAGACTGGCCAGCCGAGAGATCAGAATCCCATCAAGTTAGAAGGAGTAAACTGGATGAGCGGTTCCTGCCCTCTCGTGCAGCAGAACCTCAACGTCGGGGCCTGCCGTTCTTCCCTGACCTGCACACCGAGGTGTCTAGGTCCTGGAAGAAGCCGTCATTTAGAGTTTTCAGCCCTCAAACATCGACTTATAGTAACATCATAGGGCTGAAACAGCATGGTTATGGGGCGATGCCTAAGGTTGAAGAGACGCTTGCGAGCCATCTCGCCTTCATCGGCATCGCCCCTAAAGGCCCCGACTTTACCCACCAAGCCGTTAAAAACAACGTCGGCGCTGGTGGGTAAAGCGTGATTAGGGCGGCAGGTCAGGCCGCGGCATGCCTGCACACGATGACTATCATGCAGGCATACCAGGCCGACCTGCTTAGGGACTTGGATGGCAGAGATGAGGTGGGCTCAGATTTAATAACTGAGCTCAGGCAGTCTGCCGATCTCGCTCTCCGGGCCACCAAGGAGACGGCTAGATGTGTGGGCCGCTCTATGGCAGCCTTGGTGGCCACGGAGAGGCATTTGTGGCTAAACCCCACTGAGATCAAGGAGAGGGAGAAGAGCTTTTTGCTCGATGCGCCGCTGTCCCCTGAGGGCCTCTTCGGTGACGCTGTACAATCAGTCACCGAGAGGTTCCAGGAGTCAAGAAAACAGGCAGCGGCGCTTAAGCAGTTTCTCCCTCTCCGAATCCAAGTCCCGGGGCAGCAGCCCAAGGAGAGGCCGAGTACGAGCTCCTCGCACAGGGCGCAACAGAAGCAGAGCGTCGCCACCCGTGCTCCTCCGCAAATGGGAGGCGGGGCGGCGCTCTCAGACGAGGCCTTCGAGGGGTAGGGCTGATCTGAGGACAGTCCTTATCGCCAAGAAGGCCTCGTCAAAGCGGTCCTGACGCCAGGAACGTCAGGACGCTGAGGGTTGTCCCCTCCGCAGGAAGACGGTGTTTACCTCAGCACACGGTACCCGTCTTCCTGCGGCGCCCTCTGGGGGCCACGCTGCCAACCCCGCCGCAACGCCGGGCGCAGATGGTCCTCGCGGGCCACCGAGGGTGGTCCGCTTCCTCGGGAGGTTCCCGAGCAGTCAAGTCAGGCATTCCCTGCCGGTCCGCCGTTTCAGGGCACTGCACTTGTTGCTCAAAGTACACCAGAGGCCAGCCTCGAGAGGCTGGTTCCCTTAGTAGAGTTTCTAGGCGAGTGGAAACGTCTATCGAATATATCTCGTTGGGTCCTGCAGATAATAGAGAGGGGGTACGCGATTCAGTTCAAAGAGCGGCCACCTCCGTTCAGCGGTGTCCTACCCACAGAGGTAGGCCCGGAGCAGGCTCTGGTAATGGCACAGGAAGTAGAGACACTCCTGCGAAGGGGGCTATAGAAAGGGTTCCTCCTCCCAGCAGGGAGTCAGGCTTTTACAGCCGTTACTTTATCGTGCCAAAGAAGGATGGGGGGTTGCGCCCGATATTAGATCTGCGTCTACTAAATCGCTCTGTGGCGAAGCTCAGATTCAAGATGCTTACACTCAGACAGATCGTGTCTCAGATCAGATCCGAGGATTGGTTTGTGACCATAGACCTCAAAGACGCATACTTTCACGTCTCCATCCTTCCACATCACAGGAAGTTTCTGAGGTTTGCCTTCGGGGGAGAGGCATACCAATATCGAGTACTTCCCGCTTCGGTCTAGCACTGTCACCCGCACCTTTACCAAGTGTGTGGATGCAGCTCTGGCGCCGTTGCGTCTGCAGGGCATCCGCATACTCAATTATATCGACGATTGGTTGATCCTAGCTCACTCCGAGCAGATGGCGGTTCAGCATCGAGATGCTGTTCTCACACATGTCAAGGTTGGGGTTGAGACTGAACGCAAAGAAAAGTGTGCTTTCTCCGGCTCAGAGGACCACCTTTCTAGGCGTGAAGTGGGACTCGGTAATTATGCGGGCGCAATTATCGCCGACACGCATAACATCGATCCGCACAGCAGTAAAAGAACTGAAGCTAGACCGTGCTATCACTGTGAAGCAGTTTCAGAAACTGTTAGGCCTCATGGCAGCTGCGTCCAACGTGATACCTTTTGGCCTGCTGAACATGAGGCCGTTACAGTGGTGGCTCAGAACGAGAGGGTTTTCCCCGAGGGGAAATCCGCTCCGCACGATCAAAGTCACGCGGCGATGCCTTCGTGCTCTGGTCATGTGGAAGAATCCCGGGTTTCTGGCCCAGGGACCGGTGTTGGGGCTCAGGTTCGTTGCGTAACGCTAACGACAGATGCTTCCCTCACGGGGTGGGGCGGTCATGAGTGGTCGCTCATCCCAGGGTCTATGGCAGGAACATCAGCGGCTATGGCACATAAATCGGCTAGAGATGCTGGCTGTGTTTCTTGCATTGAAACAGTTCCTGCCCGACCTCAGGGGCCACCATGTGTTAGTCAGGACAGACAACACATCGGTGGTCGCCTATATAAATCACCAGGGGGGTCTGAGGTCTCGCCCCTTATACAAGCTGGCACGTCAGATCCTCCTGTGGGCCCAAGGGAAACTGCGTTCCATCAGGGCAGTTTACATCCCAGGGGTCTTGAATCAGGAAGCAGACATCCTGTCGAGGCAGGGGCCGAGGCCCGGGGAATGGAGACTTCACCCCGAGGTGGTGGAGCTCCTATGGCAAAAGTTCGAGAGAGCAGAGGTAGATCTGTTTGCTTCGGCAGAGAATTCCCACTGTCCTCAGTGGTTTTCTCTGTCACATCCAGCCCCGCCATGGTACAGGAGTGGCCGAGGCTGCCCCTGTCGCATTTCCCCCGATTGCTCTGCTTCCGGGAGTTCTGGAGAGGGTGCGCCGGGACGGAGTCCGGGTGCTACTAGTGGCTCCGTGCTGGCCGACCAGGATCTGGTTTTCGGACCTGATATCTCTCCTGGAAGGCTCTCCCATGGAGATTCCAACCAGGAGGACCTCCTTTCCCAAGCGGGCGGAGATTCCTTCATCCCGCCCGGAGTTGTGGAAACTGTGGGCCTGGCCTCTGAGGGGCTAGGCTCCTAGAAGAGGGTCTCTCGACTGAGGTCGTGGAGACCATTCTTCACTCAGAGCTCCGTCCACGAGGAAGCTGTACGCACTAAAATGGAGATTGTTCTCAGTGTGGTGTAGAACGCCAGTTGGACCCAGTTAACTGCCCGGTTGGTACAGTGCTGGAGTTCCTGCAGGCGAGATTCTCAGCAGGGTTGACCCCCTCCACAATAAAGGTGTACGTGGCGGCCTTAGCTGCCTTCCACACTCCTTTGGGTGGAGTGTCTTTGGGAAGACACCCTTTAGTTACACGTTTCCTCCGTGGCACTTTGAGGTTGAGGCCGGTGGTGCATTCGAGGTCCCGACCTGGGATTTGGCTATTGTTCTGCGGGCCTGTCTGAGGCTCCCTTTGAACCATTGGAAGAAGTGCCAGATAAATTTCTGACACTTAAGACCATTTTTATTGGCCATTTCGTCCCTCAAAGAGTAGGGGACATACAGTCCCTGTCGGTAGGGCCCTCATGTCTAGAGTTTGCGCCTGGCATGGTGAAGGCTTTTCTTCACTCCAGACCAGGATATATCCCCAAGGTTCAGACGAGCCCGAGGGGTCCTATTACTCTGCAAGCCTTCTGTCCTCCTCCTTTCGTGACAACAGACCAGGAAAAATTAAATCTGCTTTGCCCGGTTAGGGCGCAGTGCCTATGTCCACAGAGCTGCCCTGTGGAGAAAGACGGATCAACTATTTGTCTGTTTCGGAGCCCCTAAAAAAGGGGCGCCAGTGTCTAAGCAGAGAATGAGCAAGTGGTTGGTCGAGGCCATCTCTCTTGCTTATGAAGCGGTCGGACAGCCGTCTCCTCTGGCTGTCCGGCGCATTCTACTAGGGTATGGCTGCTTCTAAAGCACTTCTGTCGGGGGCTTCCCTCCAAGATATATGTAACGCAGCGGGTTGGTCCTCGCCGCTGACCTTTGTAAGATTCTACGAACTTGACGTAGCATCTACAGTTGGGGCACAGGTGTTATCGTAGTCGTGTGCGCTACGGTTTCACACATACGAAGCACTTGGTCCTATGGCGATGTGGGTATAAGCGTTCTCACAGCGTTCGACGCAGCTCGAGTTCCCAGATAGGGCGTCTCGATTACGTATGTAACCCTAGTTCCCTGAGGGGAACGAGACGCTGCGTCGCTCGGCCATACTCCCGGCATGCCCGTGATCACTTACTTCAGGCTTTTGCAGAAGCTAGTTCCTGTTTGTTTTCACGGGTGTTTTATAGTTTCCGGTCGATGACGTCACCCAGCCGATGACGTTCTATCTCCTGATTGGATTGGTTCTACACGCGCTTCATGACGCGATCACGCAGGGGCGTTCTCACAGCGTTTCGACGCAGCGTCTCGTTCCCCTCAGGGAACTAGGGTTACATACGTAACCGAGACGTTTGCTGCATTGCAGAAGCCATTAACTAATCAGGCTAGAAAATAACAACTGGATAAGCTTAATGATACTCGTATGTTTGCGCCAACAGGCAGGCTTAAAAGATTGCCAAACGTGAAAATAGAAGAATAATCATTCATTGCGAATCAAATTGTTTAACTGAGCACTAGGAAAAGGCATGCTATTTCTCCGAAATTGCAGGACTTCTAGCTTTGTCACCTATCACTGGGACCGGATACTTTAGCACTCATCCAATAAAGACAGATCCACAGGGATATCATCCACTCGCGAGGCAGAGGCGCTGAGAGGCGGAGTTTTTACCTTCTGTTTTTTATTTTTTAAGAAAAGATTTGAGTTGGGCCTGTTGAAAAGTGGGTGGTCCACCCATAATGCCATGCCTGGCAGGGACGTGCAGAGAGTTCTTCAGAGGCAGGGGATCAAATGTAAAAAAGGGGCAACATCTAAAAAAAATATTTAATAATAATAATACAATAAATATATACATATATGTGTGTGTGTGTGCGGCTGTGCACGTGTGAAAAGTTTAGATACTACATTTTAACTTTTGTTTTTGCAAGAAGTCTCTTATTCTCATTAAGCCTACATTTATTTAATCAAAAATACAGAAAAAAACGGTAGCCTAATATTGTGAGATATTATGACATGCTCTTTTTAACATTTTATTAATCAAAGAATCTTTCATCTTGAGTATCACAACAGGTTATACAAAATATTAAGCAGCACAACTGTTTCCAACATTGATGTCAAATCTGTGATTTGTGAAGGGTCATGTGACCCTGAAGACTGGAGTAATGATGATAAATTCAGCTTTGATCACAGGCATACACTTTTAATTTTAAAGTATATTAAAATAGAAAACCATTATTATAATAATATTTCACAATATTGCTGTTTTTGATTAAATAAATGCAGGCTTGATGAGCATAAGAGACTTCTTTCATAATGCTGCATTATTATCAAAAATGGTAAAATAATAAAATCCTTTCACGCCACCATTTCACATAATTGGCCTGTAGGTGCCGTTGGCACTTGGCTTTCATTAACTTTGATAGTTTCATCAAATAGTAAACGTGTATCAAAATACATAAATACAACTGAATTTAACACTACTCACATTAATGCAACTTTTGGTGCTGCGTGGTTTTGGTTTTGTGCAGTGTTGGACTACCTTTTGTTTGTTGTCAGTTAACATCCATTTCGTCAGGAAATCGTTCCACAAACGTTAGTTCGTCTGTCCATGTCATTTTCAACGGATTTATGAATTAGAACAGAAAATTACTAGCCTGGATGCCAGCCGAATTTAGCCCCACAAATTTTTTGCTCTGGCAATTCGGTCTGGCCTCGATCCATAGAGGAGTTATTATGCCCGAACAGAAACTGTTCGGACCAATGAAATTGTCAGGGTTAGACGATGATGGACAGATGATCAACAGTAACGTAATCATCCACGTCATCAAAGGCGCTTTGGGTTGAATTTGCTCTTATCCTAAACGGAGAACTTGTTCGTATATGCATTCACCTTCACTATTTCTCTCAGAAACGATGATCGTGTTGGTAAGTACTCTGTGTATACTTAAATTCTTTTATTACAATACTGGGAAAGATCGTTTACACTCATCTTTTTCTTCTAGCGTTACTTAATCCAGCACGCATGCAGACAGGGTTGCCACGTTTCTTTGCAATGTCGCGCACAATTGCTACTCAAAACTATAGCCCGGGGGGTTCTCTGGAAAAAAATGGCGTTTGGTTGGCAAAATATGTTATTTTGGCAAGGTTGCCTGCTAAAATTCGCATTCCTGGGTTTATATAATCACATAATTGGGGTCGCTTCAACCCGTGAACATGGAGAAAAACACGGACTTGGCAACAGTGCAGTCGAGTTCTGTTGACATTTGACAACTGTCGCTCCGTTGCTCTGATTGGTTGAGGGTCTATCCAATTGAGGTCTCACCAGGCTCGGTTGAAACACGCCCCATAATCAAAGCCCAATGGAGCGGTATCAGACTCATATTCTGACCAGAATTGAATATGGCCACGCCAGGCTAGAAAATTACCGCTCCACTTCACTTTGTCCAATGGAATCTGAACTTTGCCAGATCACGATTGGTTGATGTATATACATGACAAACGGGCATTGACGATTTATGTAATATTTTAAAATATTAAATATATAGATTTTTAATTAATTCAACACATTAGCTTTGATTATTGATGAAAAAAAAATGTTTGGTTTGTTTGGGGGAATGCTTTTCTCCCGTAAACCCACAGACACTCTCTGAAAGAACCATATATGGCTCGAGAGCCGTTCCGAAAACAGGAAAATCAGCCAGAAAAACACACGCAACGCCTCAGACCGACTGAAATGAACAAATAAACAGAAGTTTTCTGACTTTTGAGCAATTTGTTAGTATTGGACACATTGTCTTTTTTTATTGACAATGATATTATCATTGATATTTGTCTGAGAGGGGCACTTTTGATTAATTTTGAAAAAGGGCAGGGGCTCGAGCACCCAAATTTGCATTTAAAGGGACACACACAAAAAATTGCATGTTTTGTTAACCCTCAAAAAGTGACAATTTTAACATGCAGTAAAAAATGATCTGTAGGTCATTTTGAGTATTTCACATACACACTCTGGGGACATCAGAGACTTCCTTTGCATCTTGTAAAAAGGAGTATTATAGGACCCCTTTAAAAACATCTTGATATATTATTGATACCAAGGAAATATCTCAGTCCTAAATTTTCTATTACTTACTGTTTAATTATTCAGTTAATTTAGTTTCCGTATCAGTTAATAGTAGTAGCTAAAAAAAAAGAGTGTATGATTTACTGTTATTACTATAGTAAGTATATAAGTAAAGTTACCCATTTGTGTCAGGGGCGTCTGAAACGGAGGACACAGATGCAGAGTGAACAAAAGACAATTTATTGATAAGACTTTAGACAGGGCACGACAAGGAAGTGACAAGGTGTGCGAGTTCAAACAGCAGGGCAGGGGACAGACACCATGATGACTAGCAGGGAGGATGACCAGGGAGACAGCGAACTTGAGGATGGCTTGGGAGACAACACCAGGCAATGTGATGGTGGGAAAATCCTGGCAGGAACACTAGGAACCTGAGGCTTGATGTTCCCTCTCAGAATCAGCTCCAGTCTTGGCTGTCAGGTAGTTAGAGACAGTGGCAAACTCAGGGCACAGGGAAGGAACCAACACAAGACAAGACAACAGGAGATAGACTATCTAACACCCAAGAAAAAGAAAACCAAATAACCTGAAAATTACCTGGAACTAGGCAAGAGAAAAAATACAAAACCAAGCTCAAAAAAGGACTGAAACTAAGAAATAAAAAAGAAATAAAACAAGACTGTACTCTTACAGGAAACTAGAGAGAAACTAAAGACAGAGCCATGTGCTAAGACACAACACAAACATGGAGACATTAAACAAAGACAAAACAGACAAGGCTTTCCCCCTCGCACCAGATTATTTCAGTATTATCCAGATTTATTTGAATATATATATATATATATATATATATATATATATATATATATATATATATATATATATATATATATATATATATATATATATATATATATATATATATATATATATAATAAAATTGGATAGTTATATACGTACAAATATATATTTCTTTCTTAGCTACTGTACATGTAATTAACTTCTTGTTAGGAATTACGGTAACACTTTATTCTACACTTTCCTTGTTACATGTTACATTCAGTTACTGTAGTAATACCTATAAATTATGCATGATTACATGCAATTAACTAACCAAACCCCAATACTAACATTGACCCTAGTAAGTACATGTATAAATGTATAATTGCAATGTAACAAGGCAATCTTAAACAATGTGTGACTGTAAATGTTTTAAATTAGTTTGTAGTTTGGCCAATTACAATGTCCAAGTGGTTTCTCCAAAACCAAAGCTTTTTGAAAGAATTTAAAGCTTTTGAATGTCAGATTTTCTTGGAAATATTTTGGTAGCGTAATGATAATATAATTTTACTGTACCAGAAATTTAAATATAAAATGTACCACATTTAAATGTAATTTTCTTGGGATCCCCAGAGGTCCCCTGTGTAAAAACCTTGAGTCTACGTGAACATGCTGCTCAAATATTCAAGAGAAGTGCTCTTAAATATTTCATCCACAGTAAATATGAGATTTGTTTCTCTTCACCAGCAACACAGCAATATTTTTCCCTTTGATTCTCCCCTAATGTAACTTTAATTTCACCAAGCTGATTGCTCACTAAAACCCCCACAGTCATCATGTTTTCAGGCCATTTTAAGTGTGATTTTGACAATATATAAATGGGATTATGTAAGTGGCTCAGTTGTATACTTACTTTTTAATTCGTCTTCCATTTACGCAATCATTTTGTTCATTCAGGCTGATTCGCGAACATGGGAATGCACACAAAAACAAGATGTGGGATTTATTGTACAAACCAATCATTGCCAATTGCCTCTTCAATGTCATGTGTCATGTGTGTAAGACATGGGCTTACACAAGACTAGACAGACATATGACAAGTGCATCCATCCATTATAAAAGTGCTCCACACGGCTCCGGGGGTTAATAAAGGTCTTCTAAAGTGAATCGGTGGGTTTCTGTAAGAAAAAGATCCATATTTAACACGTTATAAAGTAAAATATTGAATTTATTCCAGACCGCCTTCCATATTCAACTCGCGCAGAAAGTGTCACGCCAGGAACATCTTGGATGAGATGGGGGTGAGTACATTAGCAGGACATTTTAATTTTGAAGTGAACTAATCCTTTAATAACACAGAACTTTATTAACAGCAGAAGGTACTAAGAATGGTCATTGAACGATTAATAGAAATACTGACAGTATGTATTATTGTAGATGGATGAGGAGGTCGTGGATGGCGGAGACAATGAACACTGGAGACACAGAGAATCAGGAGGGACAATGGAGACAGAGAATCAGGAGGGACAATGGAGACAGAGAATCAGGAGGGACAATGGAGACACAGAGAATCAGGAGGGACAATGGAGACAGAGAATCAGGAGGGACAATGGAGACACAGAGAATCAGGAGGGACACTGGAGACACAGAGAATCAGGAGGGACAATGGAGACACAGAGAATCAGGAGGGACAATGGAGACACAGAGAATCAGGAGGGACAATGGAGACACAGAGAATCAGGAGGGACAATGGAGACACAGAGAATCAGGAGGGACACTGGAGACACAGAGAATCAGGAGGGACACTGGAGACACAGAGAATCAGGAGGGACAATGGAGACACAGAGAATCAGGAGGGACACTGGAGACAGAGAATCAGGAGGGACACTGGAGACAATGGAGACACAGAGAATCAGGGAATCAGGGACAATGGAGACACAGAGAATCAGGAGGGACAATGGAGACACAGAGAATCAGGAGGGACAATGGAGACACAGAGAATCAGGAGGGACACTGGAGACAGAGAATCAGGAGGGACACTGGAGACACAGAGAATCAGGAGGGACAATGGAGACACAGAGAATCAGGAGGGACAATGGAGACACAGAGAATCAGGAGGGACACTGGAGACACAGAGAATCAGGAGGGACAATGGAGACACAGAGAATCAGGAGGGACACTGGAGACACAGAGAATCAGGAGGGACACTGGAGACACAGAGAATCAGGAGGGACAATGGAGACACAGAGAATCAGGAGGGACACTGGAGACACAGAGAATCAGGAGGGACAATGTAGACACAGAGAATCAGGAGGGACAATGGAGACACAGAGAAGCAGGAGGGACAATGGAGACACAGAGAATCAGGAGGGACAATGGAGACACAGAGAATCAGGAGGGACACTGGAGACAGAGAATCAGGAGGGACAATGGAGACACAGAGAATCAGGAGGGACAATGGAGACACAGAGAATCAGGAGGGACACTGGAGACACAGAGAATCAGGAGGGACAATGGAGACACAGAGAATCAGGAGGGAAAATGGAGACACAGAGAATCAGGAGGGACAATGGAGACACAGAGAATCAGGAGGGACACTGGAGACACAGAGAATCAGGAGGGACACTGGAGACACAGAGAATCAGGAGGGACACTGGAGACACAGAGAATCAGGAGGGACAATGGAGACACAGAGAATCAGGAGGGACAATGGAGACACAGAGAATCAGGAGGGACAATGGAGACACAGAGAATCAGGAGGGACAATGGAGACACAGAGAATCAGGAGGGACACTGGAGACACAGAGAATCAGGAGGGACAATGGAGACACAGAGAATCAGGAGGGACACTGGAGACACAGAGAATCAGGAGGGACAATGGAGACACAGAGAATCAGGAGGGACAATGGAGACAGAGAATCAGGAGGGACACTGGAGACACAGAGAATCAGGAGGGACACTGGAGACACAGAGAATCAGGAGGGACTGTGGAGACACAGAGAATCAGGAGGGACAATGGAGACACAGAGAATCAGGAGGGACAATGGAGACACAGAGAATCAGGAGAGAATCAGGAGGGACACTGGAGACACAGAGAATCAGGAGGGACAATGGAGACAGAGAATCAGGAGGGACAATGGAGACACAGAGAATCAGGAGGGACAATGGAGACACAGAGAATCAGGAGGGACAATGGAGACACAGAGAATCAGGAGGGACAATGGAGACAGAGAATCAGGAGGGATAATGGAGACACAGAGAATCAGGAGGGACAATGGAGACACAGAGAATCAGGAGGGACACTGGAGACACAGAGAATCAGGAGGGACAATGGAGACACAGAGAATCAGGAGGGACACTGGAGACACAGAGAATCAGGAGGGACACTGGAGACACAGAGAATCAGGAGGGACAGTGGAGACACAGAGAATCAGGAGGGACAATAAAGACACAGAGAATCAGGAGGGACACTGGGGACACTGGAGACACAGAGAATCAGGAGGGACAATGGAGACACAGAGAATCAGGAGGGACAATGGAGACACAGAGAATCAGGAGGGACACTGGAGACACAGAGAATCAGGAGGGACAATGGAGACACAGAGAATCAGGAGGGACACTGGAGACACAGAGAATCAGGAGGGACACTGGAGACACAGAGAATCAGGAGGGACAATGGAGACACAGAGAATCAGGAGGGACAATGGAGACACAGAGAATCAGGAGGGACAATGGAGACACAGAGAATCAGGAGGGACACTGGGACAATCAGGAGGGACAATGGAGACACAGAGAATCAGGAGGGACACTGGAGACACAGAGAATCAGGAGGGACACTGGAGACACAGAGAATCAGGAGGGACAATGGAGACACAGAGAATCAGGAGGGACACTGGAGACAGAGAGAATCAGGAGGGACAATGGAGACAGAGAATCAGGAGGGACACTGGAGACACAGAGAATCAGGAGGGACACTGGAGACACAGAGAATCAGGAGGGACACTGGAGACACAGAGAATCAGGAGGGACAATGGAGACACAGAGAATCAGGAGGGACAATGGAGACACAGAGAATCAGGAGGGACACTGGGGACACTGGAGACACAGAGAATCAGGAGGGACAATGGAGACACAGAGAATCAGGAGGGACACTGGAGACACAGAGAATCAGGAGGGACACTGGAGACACAGAGAATCAGGATGGACAATGGAGACACAGAGAATCAGGAGGGACAATGGAGACACAGAGAATCAGGAGGGACAATGGAGACACAGAGAATCAGGAGGGACACTGGAGACACAGAGAATCAGGAGGGACAATGGAGACACGGAGAATCAGGAGGGACACTGGAGACACAGAGAATCAGGAGGGACACTGGAGACACAGAGAATCAGGAGGGACACTGGAGACACAGAGAATCATGAGGGACACTGGAGACACAGAGAATCAGGAGGGACAATGGAGACACAGAGAATCAGGAGGGACAATGGAGACACAGAGAATCAGGAGGGACACTGGAGACACAGAGAATCAGGAGGGACACTGGCGACAGAGAATCAGAGGGACACTGGAGACACAGAGATTCAGGAGGGACAATGAAGACACAGAGAATCAGGAGGGACAATGGAGACACAGAGAATCATGAGGGACACTGGAGACACAGAGAATCAGGAGGGACACTGGAGACACAGAGAATCAGGAGGGACACTGGAGACACAGAGAATCAGGAGGGACAATGGAGACACAGAGAATCATGAGGGACACTGGAGACACAGAGAATCAGGAGGGACAATGGAGACACAGAGAATCAGGAGGGACAATGGAGACACAGAGAATCAGGAGGGACACTGGAGACACAGAGAATCAGGAGGGACACTGGAGACACAGAGAATCAGGAGGGACACTGGAGACACAGAGAATCAGGAGGGACACTGGAGACACAGAGAATCAGGAGGGACAATGGAGACACAGAGAATCAGGAGGGACAATGGAGACACAGAGAATCAGGAGGGACAATGGAGACACAGAGAATCAGGAGGGACAATGGAGACACAGAGAATCAGGAGGGACAATGGAGACACAGAGAATCAGGAGGGACACTGGAGACACAGAGAATCAGGAGGGACACTGGAGACACAGAGAATCAGGAGGGACAATGGAGACAGAGAATTAGGAGGGACACTGGAGACACAGAGAATCAGGAAGGACAATGGAGACACAGAGAATCAGGAGGGACAATGGAGACAGAGAATCAGGAGGGACACTGGAGACACAGAGAATCAGGAGGGACAATGGAGACACAGAGAATCAGGAGGGACAATGGAGACACAGAGAATCAGGAGGGACACTGGAGACACAGAGAATCAGGAGGGACAATGGAGACACAGAGAATCAGGAGGGACAATGGAGACAGAGAATCAGGAGGGACAATGGAGACACTGAGAATCAGGAGGGACAATGGAGACACGCAACATTGGTTGGAGACAGGTAAGTAGAAACGGGTCGGTGAGTCCTTACAAAGACCAGACAAAGTGACTGTGTGAGGTGTGTGCTTATATGCAGGGTTTCTAAAGTTACCAGCCAATCAGAGTTTCCACTAGCCAAATTTGTTTCCGGTGAAAATAAGAGAAATTATGAGTGCCACTGAATGCATTTGCTCATTTTATTAACATTGTAGGCATGAAAAACACATATAAAGTGCACAGAGGCACAGTAGTTGAGTATTTTTATTTTCTTCCCAACTTTTACTTCACTGCATTCCAAACCACATATTTGCTTTGGCAAAATGTTTGTCTTTTTTACTGTACTGCATTTCATAAATAAAAGTTGTTTCCTTCCATTTAATACTTAATTACATAAAAAATGTAGTACTTTCTTACTTGTACTCATGTAAAACTTTGAATTACATAGTAAAAGTATACCATACTATATTTTAGAATGTAATTAAGTATTAAATTATATTTAATATGAAATGTATTGCAGTAAAAGTACAATATTACGTTTTGTATTTTACGCAATATTACGCAAACATTTAATTTAAAGTTTGTGATTTATCTATCTATCTATCTATCTATCTATCTATCTATCATTTGAATCGTATGTCTTCAGAGCTCTTCTTAGAGGTGCCATCAGAATCTGAGCCTCTGTTCCTTTTGTTTGCGCACAAAGTCACAAACATTTTCGTTTAGTTTTTTCTTTCACGTACATGTGGCAATCCTGACATTTTCATGATCAAACACAAGCCATTCGCGACACGTCAGCCAGTTGGCATCACATTTACTGTATTTGTTTCTCTGTTGAAATCCTCATCCCCTGTTCGTTCCTCTTCTCACCCCCAGAGATCTGTCCCAACCACCGCTGTATTTAGTTTAATCTTAACTTTTTACTTTAGTGGCTACCTCCCTCCTCTTTGAGTCTATGCTCCCTGCTGTGGCTCCGACTCTTCTTTTTCTGGTGGACGTTTGTTTCCATGGTTTCTAGCGCTGGTTTCACTGCAAACTGCGAGCAGTCAATGGGCGTATGAAACGTCACCTCGTGGCATTACAGCACAGTGTTCATGGGAAATGTAGGAAGTACTGCCAGGGGGATTTTGACCGAGAACAGAGCCTTATGTATCATGCATGTAACGCATCATGCTTCACCGGCCAAACTGGCTAGCAAGTTTTAATTACACCCGCCAAAATGAATTTTAACCCGCATTTTGTGGGTTGGCGCGTGTTAATTTAGACCACTGCTTTTATGAGTCTGTGGTGATGAGAAGATGAGGTGCCGGTGCGGGTGGTTAGAATTCTGTTGACATTGAACGCTGTGTTTGTGATGGTGGAGCCTGGCTGATCTCTGACAACCATAACCCTATAGTAATTCTGCGTTCCAGGCAACCCATAACCCGTGTTTTTCCAACCTTCTACCCATGAAAGTGCACTGGAATGGCAGTCAAACCCGTGACTTCCCACCCGTGAACTCGCACTAGATCGATGTACTCCCAGTTACAAGCTCTGACATCACACAGCCCGCGAAACAACAATGGCCCTACGGATGCGGTGTTTATGGAAGTCGTACACTTGAGCATAAGTTTATGCTAAATGGGCATAAGCCCCGTATGGTCCACCATGCTTTGTTTACATCTAGCTAACGCAAGTCCTTGCGCTCAGGCAGGTGGCGTGACTTTGCCTGGAACGATACAAAGCCACGAGTCGTGGTTTGAAGTCGTAACTTACGGGCTCAAAAAACAGCTTGGAACGAAGCATTAGTACATGGTGTTAGTTAATATTACTCAGTACTTAAATATAAAATTACACTGTAAGGATACCTTAAAACAAAGTGTAACCTGCACTCTTTGTAATTGGTCTTGTTTTCAAGCATCTGTGTCGCCAGGAAATGCTAATATTTCAATGGTGTTGTCAATCATCACTGTGCATTTATGTTCCTGCCTGTTCTGTTCAGTATCCGGTCTATGTGTTGCATTCAGTGTGTGTTGCCCTGCCTGTCTGCTTGTTAAATATTATTAAACTTTGTTTGGATCTTGACTCTTCATCTTCGTCTGTTTGCCTGCAACCTCCCATGACATGTTGATGATGCTTCATTGCTCTATTTCAAATGTAAAATTTCACAAACACCCGCATAAACAAACTCTATTATCATTGAGAGCATGTCAAGGTTTGTTTTGCTGTAGTAAATGCACACTAGAAGCAGCGGAGCGGCACAACATTCCCAACACATCAATTTTTCACCAGACCACGACTTATCTCAGGCTGCTCTGCAAACATCCACATAAACACTGTCAAGTAAAGATGAAAAACAACGAAATTCATCATCAACAATCCTTTGATTCAATACCAGCATAACATGAGGTTACCTTTGTCTTGCAGACATGCTTGAGAAATCAATACTTTTTATTTGTGTGCTTATGCCTTGACATGCAAGTCTTAAAAGGTCCTTTCCCACAGGAAAAAATACTATAGTATATTATAGTAAAATGACTCTAGTAAATACTATAGTGTTTTTGAACCATACTATAGTAAATATACCACAGTAAATTAACAAAGTGTAGTAAATACTATAATATACTACATTTTACTGTAGTATCTTTACTTTAGTATGGTTCAAAAACACTATAGTATTTACTAGAGTATTTTTACTGTAATTTTAATCTAATATACTATAGTACTTTTTCATGTGGGTTAGCCTTTTCATTTAGAGCGTTTTATTGCATAGTGTGATTATAAACACTCAATCACAAGGGCAATTTATCCCCTGTAAAAAAGCAGTGCATACATGCAGTAAAGATGAAGAAAACCCCTCATCTTCATTACAGTAAGGTAAAAGGTGCATTCTGTCTCTGAGTCGAAATTGTGATATACAAAATGGACCCATATGTCTGAAGATACAGAGCCATGTTAAGACTAATCAAAATGTCAGACGTGTTTGTAACGTACTGAAAGTGTTTTGTTACACCCTGTAGTTTTGCAAAATCAATGTGAACTCTACTTGCCTGCACAAATCTTGCTAAAACAGCAATCGCACAAGTTTCTAGATGGCACAGATTCCAGTTTCAGTGCAAGTCTGTGGAGACCATCTTTTTTTAACAGGTCAACCCCAAAACTTGGGTGTTAACTAACCATACGTAACCCGGGTCCCCGAGAAGGGAACAAGACGCTGTGTTGTGCTGCCATACTTCAGACAAATCAAAGTCAATGACATTTCATGCAGGCACCTTTTCATAGTCATGCCGGCACGCCGTAGCCGTTTGCATTGGCGTGAGTGATCATGTTTCAGACTGGGCAGCAGTTCGTAAACTCTTGGCTTCTCATTTTTGCCTGTAATGAATGTAAATAGTTTGTATGTATTATAAGGTTTCGCCATTGCCTTTTTCAGATCTTTCTATTCCTGAACAGTCATGAGTTTCAAGGACAAACACCAAGGGATGTGATTTATAATTAAAGCCACTTCAAGACATTTATGCACAATTTAATAACTAGATGACAACAATATCACAATACTTTGAGAGCAAGCAAGTTCTACAAATCAATCAGTGATACATCTTTTACATATCCTTTACATACATTATATAACTGAAAAATTTGAAGTTTTACCTCTTTTTGGCTGGTTTTCCAGAATAGATTATAAACTGTAGTTAATACACAGGAACGATCGGAGATCGGTGTGTGATTGAAGAATGAGCATCACCTGCGAGTCACACCGGTCTCGAGTCCTCTCATGAGGGAGCAAGGTGGTATATAAGGACGAGCCACACCAGACGAGAGAGGACCAGGCCTGGACTTTATGTTGTGTTTATGTTTTGTTATGTGTGTGCAGGCAGTCATCCGTGAGGGGCTGCCCACGTTTACTTTTGTTTTGTTTATTCATTCATTATTAAAGTTGTTTGAATGTTCACCGGTTCCCACCTCCTTCCTTCCCATAACTATACCGAACTGAGTTACATTGGTGCCGAAGCCTGGGCGGAAA
The DNA here is from genome assembly GCA_023029165.1 of Gobiocypris rarus. Taxonomy (NCBI): domain Eukaryota; kingdom Metazoa; phylum Chordata; class Actinopteri; order Cypriniformes; family Gobionidae; genus Gobiocypris; species Gobiocypris rarus. The sequence continues at coordinate 1,800,448 of CM040927.1, read as the reverse complement.
GAGGGACATGCTGTCGAAGAGCTCTTGCTGCTGAGGGGGATCGCGGTGCTGAGTAGTTCGGGCAGTGCGGATGAAGAAAGACCACGAGTGGCTGCCCGAGGCGATGGTGCTGGAGCAACAGAAGATCGGTGGGACGGAGAGCTCGCTGCCATGCCCCTGGGTTGAGGTGGGGTGGCGGCCGTCGGATTCGCAGGAGGAGCAGGGAAAGGGGACTCGCTGCCGGCTGCCCTCAAATCGCAAGAGCCACCGCCGGCCACCAGGGTGCGGAGGAGGATCGAGCTGTCCATCTGGCGTTTGGTACCATTGCATGGCATCGTGAGGAAGAGCCTCTTGGCTGCCAGAGGACCGAGTGGCAGTGTGTCCGGGAATCGGACAAGAATATTTTGTTTTTTTCCTCTCTCCACTCTCTCGTCCTTTCGCTCTCTTTGTCTCTCGTCTCGTCTGTCCATACCCCAGACGCGGGAGATGCTGCGATTGAGCCCCGGGGAGGGGAAGTAGGCGCTGTCTTAGGTGTACCCCCGGCCTGCGAAGGGCGACTCGGGGTATGTGGCGAGGGAGACGAGCGGGAGACGAGCGAGAGACGTGGGAGGAGCAATCAGAGATCAGTTTGTGACTGAAGAATGAGCATCACCTACAAGTCACACCGCTCTCGTGTCCTCTCATGCTCGGAGGCATATAAGGACGAGCGACACCAGTGTAGGGCGAGAGAGGACCAGGCCTGAACTTTACGTTGTGTTTTGTTTACGCTTTGTTATGTATGTGCGGGCAGTCGTCCGTGAGGGGCTGCCCGCGGTTTATTTTCATTTTATTTATTAATTTATTATTAAAGTTGTTTGAATGTCCGCCGGTTCCAGTCTCCTTCCTTCATATATTAACGAACAGCGTTACATACGTTAATAGACTTTATATAAATAGAGTTCTTCATTCATTGTCACTGTAATTAACAAAGTGTTATTGTTTAGTTAGCTCATTTGAAAAGAGTTAGATAATGCTTTGTTAACCACTTATTAACTGTAAATAGTTCTCACTTTAGATTAGGTCACGGAAAATGGGGAAATGTTTTTAAGTGCTTTAAACCAACCTTTATTACACATTAATTGCATTAAAATGTTTACAAATACATTAAGCACACAAGCACACACTCACGCGCGCACTCACACACACACACACACACACACACACTAATGAGTATTTGTATGTATTTCATATTGACAGCATGATGAACTCTTAATAACAATGCAATTTATGTGTAATAAAGTTTAAAGCACTTAATTTAAGTATCTAACTCTACATATTAGCTAATCAAACATATAACACTGTTATTTAAAGTGACAATCAATGAAGAACACACTATTTGTATATAGTCTATTACAGTTCCCTTTTGGTCGGTCACATTCGGCGTTACCTTATTGTCACCGACCTGGGAGCCCTATCAGCTTCGAGTGTATACAAAACAAGCCAATGCACATTGGCGTGGGAGATCTGCATCTCACGCTCCACCCCACAGCGCGGGTATAAATACAGAAGCAGATGCTGCGCACATTGTTCTTCACTTCAGAGCCGAGCAGATTTTTCGCAGCATTCATTGTGGAAGTGTCTTCAAAGAGTTAGCTGTTTTGCAGCTGTAGGTGAGGGCATTCCTTTCACTGAGTCTGCACAACAGGCTTGCACTATTCACCTATTCATGGGCCCCTCCCACCTCTTTACCGACGCAACCAGTGGAGCTTTCAAGAGAGCGTCCTAGTCCTCCTCAAAGTGGACGTCCCACCATTTCTTTTGGGGCTCCGGCCAATGACCAGATGTCAATCGCTGCATCGGAAAGGGGAGCTACAGTCATCTGTGGATGAAGTCTCGGCTGCGTTGCCGCCCTCTGGGCAGGTGCCGTTGCCTGAGCCTGACCTGAATTGACGGCAAACGCTGAAAAGGTAGGGCTCGTGAAGGCGCTCATGGACATGCATGAGGGTAGACCTGACCAAGAGCTTTTGCGAGAGCTCCGTGCTGTGACTGACCTTGCCCTCCGGGCGACGAAAGTTACCGCACTCTCAGGCGACGTCCACCTTGGTGGTCCAAGAGCATCATCTCTGGCTCAACCTGGCCAATATGAGGGAGACCGATAAGTATCGGTTCCTGGACTCCCTCATTTGCCAGGCTGGGCTAGCCCAGCAGTTTCCTGCCTCCCAAAAGCAGACAGAGGTGATTCGTCACATCTTGCCCCAGCGGCCACTGTCCACCGGCTGCAGATCTCCAGTGACCCAGAGATGGAGGGGACAGTTCTACAGGGAATGGTGTTCTGAGAAATCAAAACAGAACAAAAGATTCTCCCCCGGCCCTCCTCCTGGGGCAGGAGGATTCTACCTCGCCGTTGGTCCCACTTGCTCGGTTGCTGGGAGCCTGGCTAGCGCTCCCCAGCCCATCTTGCTGGCTCATCCATACAATCAGGCTCAGTTGTGCGAATCAGTTTGGCCTGGCGACCGTCCAGTTCAGGGGCATCCACTTCACCTCAGTGCAGTTAGTCCTACGTCACATTGCCAGTTGTTTTACTCCCTGATTGAGGGGACACACGGCACTTATGTGCTGGCACAAAGCTGGTCCTGCCGTGAAGACCCCTGCAAGTGTTTGTCAGTTCTGTGCTTTCCTTTCTGCAGGATGGGTTGGAGCAAAGGCTATTTCCCGCCACCATCAAAGTCTATGTTGCGGCACATCACAATGCAGTTGATGGTAAGTCCATGGGGAAGCACAATCTGATCGTCAGGTTCCTGAGGGGGCGAGGAGATTAAATCAGCCTCGCTCTCACTCTGTACCCTCTTGGGATTTATCTCAGAGAGCGCCCTTTTAAAATTTCTGTCGTAGAAGACAGTATTCCTGACTGCATTGGCCTGCATCAAGAAGGCCTAGAATTTGGGCCAGCTAAATCATGTGATCCTGAGACCCCGGCCCGGCTATGTGCCCAAGGTTCCCACCACTCCCTTCCGGGACCAGGTCGTGAACCTGCAAGCACTGCCCTCAGAGGAGGCAGACCCAGCCCTGGCTTTTCTCTGTCCCTTTCGTGCTCTGTGGTTATAAGTGGACAGAACGCATAGCTTCAGGACCTCAGAACAGCTCTTCATCTGTTACGGAGGCCAGCAGAAGGGAAAGGCTGTCTCCAAGCAGAGGGTGGCCCACTGGATAGTGGATGCCATCGCCTTGGCATACCAAATCCAAGGCGTGTTTTGCCCGCTCTGGTTGATAGCCCACTCCACCGGGCGCTGATGCATGGTGCCTCGCTTGCAGATATATGTAGAGCTGTAGGCTGGGCAACACCTAACACGTTTGCTAGATTCTATAGCCTCCGTGTAGAGCCGGTCTTCTTACCATGCGCTTGCTTCAACAAGCCAATAACACCAAAGTACCTGTCGGCTTACTGCGCCATTCCCCTCCTCATGGACCGGATAAGTGTGCTTATATTCTCCAGTAGAGTTCCCCAGATTGGCGAACCCTGTCGAGCTCCTCCGCAACCCGTGGTAGTCAGATGTGGTGAAGCACCTGACTCCATGCCTAACACTCGTATGCATTGGTGGAACTTGTGCTGGACTGGGTATCCATATGTTGTGACCTACAGCAGTCCCACATGTGTATTCTTCCAAGATATAGCTCCCTATGGCAAGCATGTGTCTTTTCCTTGGCAGAGTGCGCTCTGTTGTCTCTGTCAGGTGATGTCTTCCCCTGGCTTGGCCGGAGCATTCCGTCTGATGCATCGGCGCTGCGCAGAGTGATCAGCGTATGACATCAAAATACAGCATGAGTGATTTAAAAGCGTAAGGATCTTGATGTACTTTGATGTCATATGGCGATCGGACTGCACAGCACCGATGCATCTCGAACAAGCCTTCCATCGACAATGGCAAATGTTGCGTTACTATTGATGCTCATGGCTCGATCCTACATCGGCATCAAAACACAGCGAATCCAGCGCATTCATGCAGCTCACCATGATTTGTATAGACGGAGGTTGCTGTAATGACTCATCACTCGACCTGGGATCCATTTGCAAGCTTTATTGTAAAACTCATAGTCGTACAGGTAGGGATCAAGAACAGCAAACACAGCAGTGGAGAATAGGCAGAATCGTGGTCAGAAAACAAGCAGGCAGATCGGGTCACAGTCCAAAGAGCAGGCGGGAGGTCAGTAGACAGGCAGCAATGGGTCAAAAACGATAAACAGACTAAGATGATAACAGGAAATCAAACAGGGTAACAAACGCTCAGAAATGACAGCCGGGGCAGAATCAAGGCTTCGTGTAGACTAGTTTGAGCTGGCAGCTTAAATACACAGTCCCTATGAGCTGCAGCTGGAAAGTGATCAGAGTTTAAGGACGGGGCTTATGGGAAATGTAGTGCGAGTCAGTATAGGTGAGTGAATGGATGCGTGTGTGTCAGTATTCCGGAGATGGCACCCTCTGCTGGCCAGATGAGGGATTCACGGTGGTTCGTCTCCGTGACAGTTGCAATCAAGCAGCTATTAGCTGATTAGCTGCTATTTCAAAAATGGCGGTCACAAGTTTGTGTTTGTCCTGTTGGTCACAGTAACCCTGACCCCAGCCCTTGATGCAAGCGGTTCTTACTTTTCGACCAGCAATGTTTTGGTGCTACTTAAGAACCACTTTTCCTGGTTCGGAGCTGGTGCTTTGGGTGTGAAAAGACTAGGAACCAATTTGAAACTTTGCACCACTCCAATTCAACCTGTATGCTGCCACTGAGCCAAATAATGAAAAAGAACTAAATTGCTTACCACAGCTATGCTGACGACACCCAAATCTAGCACTATCACATAATGACTTCAGCCCCATTGACTCCCTGTGCAAATGCATTGATGAAGTTAACAGTTGGATATGCCAAAACTTTCTTCAGTTAAACAAAGACAAAACTGAACTCACTGCATTTGGAAATAAAGATGAAATTCTCAAGGTGAATGCATACCTTGAGTCTAGAGGTCTGAAAACAAAAATCAAGTTAGGAATCTTGGTGTGATTTTGGAGTCCTACCTGAGTTTTAGTAGTCATGTAAAAGCAATAACTAAATCAGCATACTATCATCTGAAAAATATTGCAAGAATTAGCACTGTGCCACAGTATGTCTGACTAATTGCACTTTATCTTATCTATGTATCATCTTTTTATTCTTTTAATTTGACCTTGATTTTATTTTTGGTTACGATTTTATTCATGTTAGGTTAGTGCTGTCTGGTTGGGAGAGTTGTGGGAGTTGGGAAGTGGGGCGGTTCACACTCAGATGTGAGTCTGGAACACCGGGTCCTTGGAAGGGCACTAGGAAGCTGGGTTGCTACTAGTGTGTCTCATGAACCAAAAATCTCTGACTCTTCTGTTCAAACAGGGGAGCCCCGAATGTAGTATTGTTATTTTCTTTCTACGTGTTTTTTTTTCTTCTTATGCATATGTTGTGATTAATCTATCAATATTTTGAAACGTCTTCTATGTAAAGCACTTTGAATTGCCATTGTGTATGAAATGTGCTATATAAATAAACTTGCCTTGAAACTAGGCTCTGGCTCCGAACCAGCACCAGCACTGCCTAGGTGGAAAAGGCCTTCAGGAAGCCTGTATGTGATCTACAGAAGAGACTGCATGAGATCTGTGGGATTCAGAACATCTCTGAAGCACGCTTTCTTTGAGTGGGTGTCACCTACACCAGATAACAATGTAACCTAGCGAGAAAGAAGATAGCACACAGTGTTCAGAGGTCATGACGGTGAATTGATGGAGCCACATCTTAAGCTCCGCTCCTGCTCAGTCCTTTAATGTGAGCGATCTGTGTGCTCAAGGCTTTAAACATCTCTGGGTGAAACTGATCAACTGATCCTGAGCAATAGGCAATCATAAAAGACATCCAGACAGATAATAACCCCTGTTAATGGCCACATGTTTTACAGGCACATGTTGTTTATCATTCACAGATAACTGACTACATTTCTGCATCAGGATTGCTCCAATTTGTCATTGTGTGTGGGCTTGAATATCTTTGCATTTGATGTTCAACCCTTTATTGAATTTGCTGGAGCTGCTTGATGTCTGTCGAGAGATTGCTTTGAGTTTCCAAAGCGCTGGTTCACAGCTGGTGGCTCGCAACCAAAACCAATGCTGAATCTTAACCGTAGATTTAGACAGGATTTTTGAAATAGAGGAGAAACTGTTTCCTGTATTATTTGGTTGTTGTCAAAGGCTGTGTGTTTGAGCAAACCGGCACAAATCCATTTGTCTCTACAGAAACAGTCAGATCTAAACATTGACAGTGTTTTGGGGCAATACCCTCATCCTCATAAACCATGAACAAACTTACTTTTGTACAATTTCAGTGCTGTTGTGTTGCCAACTGATGTACGATCAGGTAAGAAGTAAGTATCTTACCACATTGTATGTTGTGGATTTCCACTGAACAGTTGGAGTGTCCCAAACCATAACCAAACGTCAGTCCAAATGATCAGAGGTCTAGAAAAAGATCATATTATAGTCCAGATGAAGTGTCCTTGTTTGACGAATGAGGCCGAAAGAAAACAAATATGCTAAACAAGATATGCAATTGAGCACAGAAAACAAACATAGAATTACAAAATATATACAACTTACACTGAACTGTAGAACCAAAGAGGTTCCTTATAATAGGGTCTCCAATAATACATCACCAAGTTGAGCAAACAATCAAAGGCTGCGTCCAAAACCTGGAAAATACTGCCTTCGGAGGACACATTTCAAGGCAGGAAGGCATCAAGCCACATCCAAATCTAATGTAAGCTTCACTTCCTGTCTCCTGAGAGACCTTCATCTGATTGATTTTTGAAGGCAGCATACATGTATCCTTCGCTGCCTTTGATATCCCACAATCCTGTGCGTTCCATTCTGTGACAGTTGAGATGGGGGAAAGAGATGGCGTCCGAACGTTGCATTTGCTGGTCAGTTTGTGTGTAAATGTAAGTTTTTGACCAACATTTTCCACTTCTGATGTCATTTCTAGCGAGAAATTACTACTGTAGTAATTCAATGTGTGTTTAGTTCTCACATTGGCTGCGTCCGAAAACTTAGACAGCTGGCTCGTTGCCTCGTGTAACAGTTTAATTATCTTCCCCACGTGAGCTGGATCTTCAGTAAAAATAAAGTTCAACCATGCATTGCTAATATAGGAATCCGAAGGAAGCTGTTTGAAACATGGCATAAGCTTTATTGCTTGGTAGTTCGATCCGGTTTAGCTCCACGTAGGTCTGTGTTATTTATCTATGTCATGCACAAATTGGTGGGCGGGGCTACAGAATTACGTGTTCATCTTCTTCGGTGGAGGCGGTGTTTCACTGAACTCATCACAAGGACTCACATTCACAGATCGATCGTTTGATGAGCCAGCTGTCAATAAAAGCTTTTCTTTGACTAACAAGGAAGTTTTCAGCTCTAAAACTTACAGGATATTCTTATATTATCATGTGAAAGTGAAAGTTGATTTCTCAATTCATGACCCCTTTAAAGTTTACTACTCTTACACTTATAGTACACTTAAACGGACACTTTACAGGCCAGCCGAGTTTTCTTTTTTTTCAGTCCAAACACACACTGTGTGGAGTGCATTCAACCGTTTGATTTATAAGCTTGCATATTATTTGGCATATATAACCAAAACTTCTCCACAAAGTTCCCCACAAATCACAAATTCACGTGACAGAACTATTAAGCTAACATGTTGTGAAACTTCAAGTTTTGAAGAAGTCACATTTCTAGGATCACTATTTGGTCAGCAAACTAAGCTTGTTTTAAAGGTTAAAGGTGCTTTATTTATTTAGTTTAGGCTATACTCCAATAAGCACATATCTGGCACAATTTTATTTCGGTAAAGGGGTGTCAATCCACCCTAAAATGTTATTGCCACCCCCACTAGTTCCCCCACACTACTGGATCAGAGAAAAAAAGTGCACAAATCTGTGTTTTGTTAGGACAGTATTTGTGGCAGTCGAGTAATCACGCTGTGAAAATGGCAGATAGCATTTGTGTATGTTAGAGGCAATGAGGTGCTCAAGTGAGTGTGTTATATTTTGTCTCTATAAAGCTTTCTTCTCTTACTTCAAAAGGTAATCGCACCAATGCATTGTTAAAAGAATCAGTTTGTTTAGTAATTGTCCCATATAAAACTTTAACAGCCAATTTAAAAATGGTATAATAAAATGTCCTAATTCACAACATTAATACATCCTTTATTAAATCACTTTGTTGAATTTAATGCATCTTTACAGATGGTGTTGAACGCTGAATCGATTAATTCAGTTCTGATAGTGCTTTATGCGAGCAGTGTCAGAGGGCAAAGCATTGCATTATTTAAAGGGGAAGTTCATGCATCAATGAGTAACAAAAACCAAACTGAATCACTATTTATTCTTACTTTCATGTGATCATGTGAAATGTAATAATTAAACATAAATAATTATGTAGTTATGTCTGAGAACAATTTCTTAGCAACTAGGGATTGCAGTATATATATATATATATATATATATATATATATATATCCTTCTCAAAAAATTAGCATATTGTGATAAAAGTAGAAAATTTGGGTTTTCATGAGCTGTATGCCAAAATCATCAGTATTAAAACAATAAAAGACCTGAAATATTTCAGTTGGTGTGCAATGAATCTAAAATATATGAAAGTTTAATTTTATCATTACATTATGGAAAATAATTAACTTTTATCACAAAAATGCAATTTTTTTTAGAAGGACCTGTATATAGGCCTAGGGCTGTACAGGCGTCTGGCTACACAATGGTATTACTGGTATTCATTTTAACCCTTATTAACAAATATATACATATATTATTTGAAAAGTATGTATGTATTTGCTAACTAATACCAGCAATACCAATGTTGCTTTGTAAAATTGCCTGCGGGCACCAATAAGGATTTCGCCTAGGGCGTCAAAATGGCTAGAAACAGCCCTGATGGTGAGTTCAAACAAAACATTAAAGGAAAATCAGCATCAGTTTATGCAGTCAGCTTATGGTGATGCTCTCTCACATTTTCAGTTGTATTGACAATTCAACATTCACGATGACTTTGGGAAAAGAGTGAATGCAACTTGAGAAATGAGGGAAAAGTCCCCTGAAAAACGCTTTTTCCTTGAAAAATACTTAAACCAATCAATTAATCTGGACTTGGGTTTTCTGACATGAGTTTACTAGAACAACAGTGTAGGCACGTACATTTCAGAGGACATGACTTGGTCCATAAACACCACTGCACTGATTAAGAAAGCACAGCAAGTTTCTTTTTACACTTTTTCTTAAGGACATTAAGGAAGTCTTTTTCGCCTCAACTGACGCTGATTACTTTTTATTGGTGTACTATAACCTAACATACTGCATCTATGTTTTTAGCTGTACAGATAGTGATAAGAAAGCACACCAGAGGGTTGTCCTGTGAGCACAGGAGATAATTGTTGAATTATCATTGTTGTTGTATTAGTATGTCTCAACAGTTAGACACTGATTCATACTTGCACTATTTGTAAACATTTAACTGTGGTTTTATTTATTTATTATTAATGTATTAATTGCATCTAGTTTGGAAACGGCATGTGTAATGTCTTTGGCGGATACAATGAGAGATACACATACAATGACATGAAGAAGTTCAATTCAGTTAAGTTCACTGTAAATGAATGCACTTCACAGCTGGATACGGATCATCATGCAGATCCTGAGTTAATGCTCTATTCTTCTCTAATCTCTCTATTACTTTCCAGGCTTTTGTTTGATGACAACATCTAATTTCACTTCCATATCACATTCATAACAAGCTAGATTCTGATGGTGCTGCAGTGAGAACTTAATGTACTTGTACTGCTCTTTTTCTGTTGTAAATTTCCAATTAGTTTCCTTTACGTGGCTTCCATTACTGTGCTCGATATAATCAGACAACTGTAAATTCTTATGCTGTGTCAGGCATCATTCATTACAAATAAACAACAAATCAAGCCGCACTAAATAAGGCCTTAACATTCAGAACAATTTAGATATGGTTTGTGAATTGCCAGTTGTCCCGTGATCTTTATTCTTACTGATGTGCTTGTAGCGAATGAAGTCAAAGGGGAAATATTAATAATTATTCATAACTCATTATAATTATTCATTATGATTAATTATGAATACTTGAATCAGTTAAATAGATTAACTTGATGTAGCTACATTGACATTACAATCAATAAATCAGTTCATCCTGTGAACACTCATTATTGATTATTAATTAATTCTAAGAAAAGGATATTTTTCGTGGCCACAGAAAAATAATACTTCCTTTGTATTTACAGCGCTTAGAGCACATAACAAGACTGATAATTTACGTGACCAAACATGTATGGTGCACAATATTTATTGACAAAATCTCGGACACAACTAAACTAAACAGAAACGCATACATGCAAAACAAAAACATACACTCACCTACAGGATTATTAGGAAAACCATCCTAATACTGTGTTTGACCTCCTTTCGCCTTCAGAACTGCCTTAATTCTACGTGGCATTGATTCAACAAGGTGCTGAAAGCATTCTTTAGGAAATGTTGGCCATTTACATATGTGGGGGCCATTTTAGTTCAGTGAACTCATTTTCATGTTCAAGAAACCAATTTGAAATGATTGGAGCTTTGTGACATGGAGCATTATCCTGCTGGAAGAAGCCATCAGAGGATGGGAACATGGTGGTCATAAAGGGATGGACATGGTCAGAAACAATGCTCAGGTAGGCCGTGGCATTTAAACCATGCCCAATTGGCACTAAGGGGCCTAAAGTGTGCCAAGAAAACATCCCCCACACCATTACACCACCACCACCAGCCTGCACAGTGAAAACATCCCCCACACCATTACACCACCACCACCAGCCTGCACAGTGAAAACATCCCCCACACCATTACACCACCACCACCAGCCTGCACAGTGAAAACATCCCCACACCATTACACCACCACCACCAGCCTGCACAGTGAAAACATCCCCACACCATTACACCACCACCACCAGCCTGCACAGTGAAAACATCCCCACACCATTACACCACCACCACCAGCCTGCACAGTGGGAACAAGGCATGATGGATCCATGTTCTCATTCTGTTTACGCCAAATTCTGACTCTACCATCTGAATGTACTCAACAGAAATCCAGACTCATCAGACCAGGCAACATTTTTCCAGTCTTCAACTGTCCAATTTTGGTGAGCTTGTGCAAATTGTAGCCTCTTTTTCCTATTTGTAGTGGAGATGAGTGGTACCCGGTGGGGTCTTCTGCTGTTGTAGCCCATCCGCCTCAAGGTTGTGCGTGTTGTGGCTTCACAAATGCTTTGCTGCATACGTCGGTTGTAACGAGTGGTTATTTCAGTCAAAGTTGCTCTTCTATAAGCTTGAATCAGTCGGCCCATTCTCCTCTGACCTCTAGCATCAACAAGGCATTTTCTCCCACAGGACTGCCGCATACTGGATGTTTTTCCCTTTTCACTCCATTCTTTGTAAACCCTAGAAATGGTTGTGCGTGAAAATCCCAGTAACTGAGCAGATTGTGAAATACTCAGACCGGCCCGTCTGGCACCAACAACCATGCCATGCTCAAAATTGCTTAAATCCCCTTTCTTTCCCATTCTGACATTCAGTTTGGAGTTCAGGAGATTGTCTTGACCAGGACCACACCCCTAAATGCATTGAAGCAACTGCCATGTGATTGGCTGATTAGATAATTGCATTAATGAGAAATTGAACAGGTGTTCATAATAATCCTTTAGGTGAGTGTATATGGGTAATATGTAGAGTTAGAGAAGAACCGGACCAGAACAGAGGGATGAAGTTATGAAAACACCTGGGAGAACCATCAGTTATGACTGCAAGATCCTTTGTTTGAGCAAAGGGGTTCATAGTTTTGACTAACTGAACAGCGTTTTAGCATATTGTACGTTACTTGCATTTGCCTGGGCGGTTGAAGAGCCGTACAGTGTACCATCTTCAGGAGAAAGTCTTGATAGATCGGTCCGATGGTGTTGAAGTTGCAATAGATTTCTTCTGTCTTGACTGAAGAAGATATGATGAACTTGCAATGTTATATCAACTCTCTCGAGGTCGAGAAGGTTGCACATGGCTTGAGGTGTTTTGCCTGCCGGCCCGCGACCGTGTGGTAGGATCGGGTTTCTTGTCCCACACACACACATGGCTTGGTGAGAGTCAGCAGATGTGTGTCTGTAGTCAGAGAGAGAGAGAGAGAGAGAGAGAGAGCATCTCTCTTTAAAGGTCTGGGACAGGTCACACACCTTTAGGGTTGACTTGACCAATGAGGAAGGCCCAATCTTCAAAGCGGGAAGATTCCTCTGTTGGAGATTTTATGGCTCTTTGTTTCAAGCGTGTGCCCTTTGCATGTTCAGCTGTTGCAGATGAAGAAACTATTGAAGATTCTTGTAATACTAATATGTTGCATAGCTATCGACACATCATATACACGATCAATTCAATCTTCAAAGTACAACTTCGTAGAGACCAAACAAAGGATAGCTGAGGTTACATTAACTGCTGGTTCTATCGTAAAACATGCATAAAGACAAAATCCTTATGAGAGACGCTGCGCATGACAGTTAGAATCACACACAATCTATTGTTCATTTATAGAATGGTTTGTCTATAACTTGAGGCAAAAGAGTGTGTTTTTACAGGCTTTGTGTTTTAAATGTGGCCTTTTCCTTTTCTACATGGCTACATCTTTAAAGCCATAAACCTTATCAGTTGGTATCCATGGTAACTGAGGCCCTTCTTAGTGGTATGTGGGGGGGGGGATTATTTGTTAAATATAACAAATAATTGTGTCTGATTTGTCTCAGTCGTTACATACTTTACTGTAGACCATCATGTTAACCATGAGTAAAAAAATGAGAAAACCTGCTCTTGACGTCACTGTGAAGGAATTTAAAAAAAAATATTTATGAAATATTTTATTCTTAATATTTTTATTAAAGACTCAAAACTGAACATGTGTCGGATATATGCTAGTGTACTCATAGCACCCACATTGTAAGCCAATATGTCCATTTCAAATGTACAGCCTCTCTCTTTTTGGAAGATAGACCACAAATATTGATGGCGAATGCACATTTTACACTATTTTTTGACGCAAATAGAATTGGAAGAATAACCAGTCTAAATGAAACAAGAAAACAGGTTCAAAGCGTCCTGTCATCAGCCACTGGTCAAATAAAGGACTGATTGACTGATTTGGGGATTAATGGTGTCGTATGGAAGCTTGTTTCCACTACGGAATAAAAAGGTAGTTGCGACTATATAAACTTACAATTGCAAGAAAAGGGTCAGAATTGTGAGCTATAAAGTCAAAATAGTGAGAAATAGTTGCAGTTGTGCGAAATAAGTTCAGAATTGCAAGATATAAAGTCACATTTGCAAGTTATGAAGTCAGAATTTAAGGTTTTAAACTTTTATATCTCGCAATTCTGACCTTTTTCGCACAATTTATTTAGGTGTTTATGTAGACAACTTATTATGCTGGTCTCCTCACATTAACAGTCTATGCTCTAGATTACAGCAAAGGTTATACTTCCTGCGAAGGTTAAAAGTGTTTGGAGTAAATCAGAAGATCTTGGTTTTGTTTTATCAATCTGTATTTGAGAGTTTAATTAGGTATGGAATCACTGCTTGGTATGGAAACCTGACTGTTCAATTAAAAACAAAATTAGCACGACTAGTACACACAGCTCAAAAAATTATAGGGTTGAAGGATAAACAAATTATACAAGAGCTGTACGAGGCATCAATTTTTAAACAAGCCAAAAAAATTGTTGCTGATGACATTTTATTTTGCACATGTATTTTAATTTGTTACCTTCAGGGCGACGATTTAGGGTTTTGAAGTGTAAGTCAAACCGTTACAAAAATTATTTTGTGCCAACTGCGGTTAAAATCTTAAATAGAGAATCTTATGTCTGATATATAATGCTGTATTTTTTTATATATATTTTTTTATTTCTTTTTTTTTTATAGCTTTTATGTATGTAAGTATGTATGTATGTATTGTTCTATTGTACTCTGGCCGTGTCACGATGTCTAAGACAAATTTACCAGTAATGGGACAATAAAGTATATTCTATTCTATTCTATTCTTCTATTCAATTGTGAGCAGTGCTGGGGAAAGTAAGTAATGCGTTACAATATTGCAGTAATCCCTAAAAATTAACAAATCGTGTCACTTATAGTGGAATGTAATGCATTACATTACTTTTTCTCACCTGGGCTGGGCTTGCTTGTTTATTTTTTTAATAGAGAAATAATTAAAAAAAATATTTTGGCAAATGTAAAGTCCCTTTCACACCAAAAGTGAAATGATCCTTCGATGACCCAGCGCACACAATGTCTCTGCTAACGAGTGTGCAATCTCGTAGAATGTATACGCCAAAATTATTTTGGCGTGCATATGCTACGCAGTTTTTCGCGTGCATATGATACGCACTTTATGCCGTGTATATGACACGCTTTTGGGTAGGGTGAGGGGGGTGTGGGGGGTTCGTACGTATAATACGCCATAAAGTGCGTATCATATGCACGCCAAAACTCATTTTGGCGTCTACATTCTACGAGATTGCACACTTGTACTATTGATATGCATTGTCATGAGATCGTGTTGGATTGAGAGGTTATATCTCACAATTTTGATTTCTTAGTGGACACCAGCTTCCATCGGTTGGGGACTTGGTGCATTCTGTCAGCCATGTTGAATTTATATTTTCACAAAAAAAAGAGCTGTTAGATGAAGCCTGTAGACTCATTTGAGCTGAACTATCAGAACTTCATCTATAAAGTGAGACTGCACTGCATCTCAAACACATTTAAAAGCCCAATCTTGTAATCTCAGATTTGTTAAAAGTAGTTTTCCTCAACAATATCTGCTAAATATATTTAGTCAAAATCTGCCGTTATTCAAAGCTAAACTAAAGTGTTAGAAATGCAGCATTTGTTGAGGCAAATCTAGATTTATAATGCACAACACTGTTCATAAAACAGATATCAAAGTTAAGTGGTTCCTTATTCTGAATTATTTTTTGACATTTACTGCCCTCTTGTGTCCTAAACATCCTACTGCAGGATCATACACACTGTACAGGTTATGCACTTATATTTTATATATATATATATATATATATATATATATATATATATATATATATATATATATATATATATATATATATATATATATATATATATATATATATATATATTCTATGTATTGTGTAATGTTTTATATATATAATGCATTACATTTTTATTACACTATTTATTTTGCTACATAAATGCAACCACTTTATTGTATGTATTGATGTTTTTCAGGTACTGATAATGTTTTATCCTCATATATTAGGCCTATAGCTTCTTTGTACACTGCATTTTATATCGTGTACATTACAGTTTTCTCAGTCACTTTGGTAAAGTTCTCAGATCACAACTGAAACTCTCAAAACTACCTGTTCAACCTCCACCTGTCACCTGGCACATCAACTATTAATGTTTTAGCACAGACAGACAGACAGACAGACAGACAGAAAGACAGACATACAGTGCAGGCAGACAGACAGACAGACAGACAGAAAGAAAGACAGACATACAGTGCAGGCAGACAGACAGACAGACAGACAGACAGTGCAGGCAGACAGACAGACAGACAGTGCAGACAGACAGTGCAGGCAGACAGACAGACAGTGCAGACAGACAGTGCAGGCAGACAGACAGACAGACAGACAGATAGACAGACAGACAGAAAGAAAGACAGACATACAGTGCATGCAGACAGACAGACAGTGCAGACAGACAGACAGTGCAGGCAGACAGACAGACAGTGCAGGCAGACAGACAGGCAGGCAGGCAGACAGACAGACAGCAGGCAGACAGACAGACAGTGCAGACAGACAGACAGTGCAGGCAGGCAGGCAGGCAGACAGGCAGGCAGGCAGACAGACAGACAGTGCAGGCAGACAGATAGACAGACATTGCAGGCAGACAGACAGATAGACAGACAGTGGAGACAGATAGACAGTGCAGGCAGACAGACAGACAGACAGACAGACAGGCAGGCAGGCAGGCAGGCAGGCAATCAGACAGACAGACAGTGCAGGCAGAGAGAAACACAGTGCAGGCAGACAGACAGACAGTGCAGGCAGGCAGACAGGCCGACAGAGAGGCAGACTGACTGACAGACAGACAAACAGGCACACAGACAGACAGACAGTGCAGGCAGACAGACAGACAGACAGACAGACAGACAGTGCAGGCAGACAGACAGACAGAAAGACAGACAGTGCAGACAGATAGACAGTGCAGACAGACAGACAGGCAGGCAGGCAATCAGACAGACAGTGCAAGCAGACAGACAGACAGAGAGTGCAGGCAGACAGACAGACAGACAGACAGTGCAGACAGACAGTGCAGGCAGACAGACAGACAGTGCAGACAGACAGTGCAGGCAGACAGACAGACAGAGCAGACAGACAGTGCAGGCAGACAGACAGACAGACAGGTGCAGGCAGACAGACAGACAGACAGACAGTGCAGACAGACAGACAGTGCAGGCAGGCAGGCAGACAGACAGACAGTGCAGGCAGACAGACAGACAGACAGTGCAGGCAGACAGACAGACAGACAGTGCAGGCAGACAGGCAGGCAGGCAGACAGACAGACAGTGCAGGCAGACAGATAGACAGACAGATAGACAGACATTGCAGGCAGACAGACAGATAGACAGACAGTGGAGACAGATAGACAGTGCAGGCAGACAGACAGACAGACAGACAGACAGGCAGGCAGGCAGGCAATCAGACAGACAGACAGACAGACAGTGCAGGCAGGCAGACAGGCCGACAGAGAGGCAGACTGACTGACAGACAGACAAACAGGCACACAGACAGACAGACAGACAGTGCAGGCAGACAGACAGACAGAAAGACAGTGTAGGCAGACAGACAGACAGAAAGACAGACAGAAAGACAGATAGACAGTGCAGGCAGACAGGCAGGCAGGCAGGCAGACAGACAGACAGTGCAGGCAGACAGATAGACAGATAGACAGACATTGCAGGCAGACAGACAGATAGACAGACAGTGGAGACAGATAGACAGTGCAGGCAGACAGACAGATAGACAGACAGTGCAGGCAGACAGACAGACAGGCAGGCAGGCAGGCAATCAGACAGACAGACAGACAGTGCAGGCAGGCAGACAGGCCGACAGAGAGGCAGACTGACTGACAGACAGACAAACAGGCACACAGACAGACAGACAGTGCAGGCAGACAGACAGACAGACAGTGTAGGCAGACAGACAGACAGAAAGACAGACAGAAAGACAGATAGACAGTGCAGACAGACAGACAGACAGATAGACAGTGCAGACAGACAGACAGGCAGGCAGGCAATCAGACAGACAGTGCAAGCAGACCGACAGAGCAGGCAGAGAGATAGACAGTGCAGGCAGACAGACAGACAGACAGTGCAGGCAGGCAGACAGACAGACAGTGCAGACAGACAGTGCAGGCAGACAGACAGACAGACAGTGCAGGCAGGCAGACAGACAGGCCGACAGACAGAAAAACAAACAGAAACATGAAACAGACAGACAGACAGACAGACAGACAGACAGACAGACAGACAGACAGGAAAAGAGGCAAAGCCTCGGTGTCTCGACAACAGCACCATCTAGTGGCTCACAACATCTACAACAGCCATAAGGTCTGGAAACACAATGAATATTTGACATCCCTGTGCTGTGTTTGGTCACTATATGTACTTTACTATAAAAATATATATGGGGACAAAAAAATCAAACCCAGACTATATCATTAGAAAAGTAGAAATGTTACAAGTATTTAAGATTGAGCACAGCCTTGTGTAAATGTTTTGAATGAAGTGTTTCATTTTGTAAAAGAACGGAGGTTTTCTGCTACTTGTGTGTGTGGATGTGTGAATTGTGTGTAGTGTTAGACAAAATTAGCCTTTTTTTTTAAATCGTGCTTAAGCAATCGTAAAAAACTGTAAACAATCAGACTAACTGTGTTGAGCTGGAGAACAATGATGAGTTTCTGTCCATCAATGATCCAAACAGTGTCTCATAAACACAGCAGATATTAAAGCGGCGCTGGGGTTTCCATGGTTACTACAAAATAAAAAAATCGAGGGTAAATGCCTAGATGCATGATATCATTAAAAGGCGACACACGGTCAATGTCCTGGTTAAAATCACTAATTTCTCTGAATTTAAACATTCTTGGAAACGTTTGGGATAATGTACACAAGTCAACAAAATACATAACACTGTTCTAGTGGTTTTTTGGATTTTTTAAATCCAAAAATCTTACATATTGTGACTTTAACATCGTGCATTCATTCAAGTATTTTAAAATACAGGAATAAGAGCACCAGCGCACACAAGCAGTCCTTTTATCAGTCAAATTCATTTAAAAATGTAAACTCAACAGGTATGAAATATGATCAGTAAGAGAAAAACACTGGTAATGAGAAGATGAGCACTGACTGAGATGTTTATTTATTATTCAGAATACACAGCTGGAAAGAAAATATATCTGTAGGAACATTTCAGCAGGCTTAAGATAATTTATGTTAACACATGATCTAGTGACAGCCATAAAAACGTACTAATAATCTGTGTTCTCATGTATGTAGGTGTTACTGGAAACTCCCGAGTTGTAATAAGCAGAACACAGAAGTATTTGTGCAAGTAGTCCATTATTGCAACTTTTTATCTCACAATTCTGAGGGGGAAAGTTGTGAGATAAAGCGTTGCAATGACCAGTGGTGGAAACAGCAATGCCCATGCTAGCAAATTGAACACGTATGTATTGTGTTGCACTTAGTACTTCCATTGTAAATGCATGGTTGCTAAGTTATATAGTCAATAAAATGATGGTATAGCAGGAGGGCTGTGATGTGACAGTCTTTGTTACACCACCAGACTGTTACATCTCGGGTAACTCAATATGAGAAACAGGAAGTGCTACCGCTTTAAATAAAGACAGGAAAATGCTGGACATTGAAGATTCCCTGAACACACTTTCCACTGCGCGGACGGTTCTGGATGGACAGATAAAGAGCATTCAGTATCTGTCTCTGGTGAAACAACACATTTGCACACATCCTGTCTCAAACTGAAAATATGTCACATGATTGCTAGAAAGCCTTATGTTTTTTTATCAAATGCGGAAATTGAAGAAACAACAAATGTTTTATTTTTAGAAAATGCTGACGAGGAGACATATCTGGTGCGCAGACAACACTTTCTTCCAAACAGTTCCCAACTCTGCATGTCTTTAATGAACAAGTCTGTTGAACCGGAAGGATCTAGCGCTGTTATTTTCCGGACTTTGCAACACTTTGTATGGCTTTGATCCAGTCCTTGCGCTCATCCGCTGTAGCCGCCTGCAGGTAGTAGTGCGTCTCATCCGAAGTGATGATCTCGAAGAGATTCCCATCGACCTCATGTCTCTTGGCTGCAGGAGTTTATAAGAGAGAAACATTTCCAAACCTTCT
The DNA here is from genome assembly GCA_023029165.1 of Gobiocypris rarus. Classification (NCBI taxonomy): domain Eukaryota; kingdom Metazoa; phylum Chordata; class Actinopteri; order Cypriniformes; family Gobionidae; genus Gobiocypris; species Gobiocypris rarus. The sequence goes on along the minus strand of CM040927.1, from coordinate 1,780,849 downwards.
ATATTGTTTAAATTCTTTACTATTTAAAAACGTTCTTGACAGATTTATATGTGTTGTTGTCATCATGTTGTGTTTTATACCATCAGGCACAAATTCCACGGCAGTCACGACTGAGCCACGCAGGTGAATGGAGCCGAGGGGATCAACCTCACTCTGACAGAGACAGACAGACCAGGTAAACATACATTTCAATACTACATTTGACGTATATATACTTGAATATGACAGGGACATGCTTACCTTGGTGGGATCATAGTAGTGGATGTAAGCAGGATCATCTCTAAGGATGAACTTTCTGACTTTCCAGTTCTTTCGCCGATGACCCTTTATAAGAAATAAATTATTGGCTAACATTAGACACTGCACTATAAACTAACATGGACATTTTTTAAAAGGCACCTATTATGCAAAAATTCACTTTTATATGGTGTTTGAACATAAATGTGCGTCGGCAGTGTGTGTACACAACCACCAGATTTTATACAATGTGACGTCACAACTGCAGACAGACTCCGTCCTATTAGCATAGACCCCACCCACGACTGCTGACAGACTCCGTCCTATTAGCATAGACCCACCCACGACTGCTGACAGACTCCGTCCTATTAGCATAGACCCCGCCCACGACTGCTGACAGACTCCGCCCTATTAGCATAGACCCCACCCACGACTACTGACAGACTCCGCCCTATTAGCATAGACCCCACCCACGACTACTGACAGACTCCGCCCTATTAGCATAGACCCCACCCACGACTGCAGACAGACTCCGCCCTATTAGCATAGACCCCACCCACGACTGCTGACAGACTCCGTCCTATTAGCATAGACCCCACCCACGACTGCTGACAGACTCCGTCCTATTAGCATAGACCCCACCCACGACTGCAGACAGACTCTGTCCTATTAGCATAGACCCCACCCATGACTGCAGACAGACTCCGTCCTATTAGCATAGACCCCACCCACGACTGCTGACAGACTCCGTCCTATTAGCATAGACCCCACCCACGACTGCAGACAGACTCCGTCCTATTAGCATAGACCCCACCCATGACTGTTGACAGACTCCACCCTATTAGTATAGACCCCACCCACGACTACTGACAGACTCAGTCCTATTAGCATGGACCCCACCCACGACTGCTGACAAACTCCGTCCTATTAGTATAGACCCCACCCACGACTGCAGACAGACTCCGTCCTATTAGCATAGACCCCACCCACGACTGCAGACAGACTCCGTCCTATTAGCATAGACCCCACCCATGACTACTGACAGACTCGCCCTATTAGCATAGACCCCACCCACGACTGCTAACAGACTCCGCCCTATTAGCATAGACCCCACCCACGACTGCTAACAGACTCGCCCTATTAGCATAGACCCCACCCACGACTGCTGACAGACTTGTCCTATTAGCATAGACCCCACCCACGACTACTGACAGACTGCGCCATATTAGCATAGACCCCACCCACAACTGCTAACAGACTCCGCCCTATTAGCATAGACCCCACCCACGACTGCTGACAGACTCCGTCCTATTAGCATAGACCCCACCCACGACTACTGACAGACTCCGCCCTATTAGCATAGACCCCACGACTGCTAACAGACTCCGTCCTATTAGCATAGACCCCACCCACGACTGCTAACAGACTCCGCCCTATTAGCATAGACCCCACCCACGACTGCTGACAGACTTCGTCCTATTAGCATAGACCCCACCCACGACTACTGACAGACTCGCCATATTAGCATAGACCCCACCCACAACTGCTAACAGACTCCGCCCTATTAGCATAGACCCCACCCACGACTGCTGACAGACTCCGTCCTATTAGCATAGACCCCACCCACGACTACTGACAGACTCCGCCCTATTAGCATAGACCCCACCCAAGACTGCTGACAGACTCCGCCCTATTAGCATAGACCCCACCCAAGACTGCTGACAGACTCCGCCCTATTAGCATAGACCCGCCCGCGACTACTGACAGACTCCGTCCTATTAGCATAGACCCCACCCGACTACTGACAGACTCCGCCCTATTAGCATAGACCCCACCCACGACTGCTAACAGACTCAGCCCTATTAGCATAGACCCCACCCACGACTGCTGACAGACTCCGTCCTATTAGCATAGACCCCACCACGACTACTGACAGACTCGCCATATTAGCATAGACCCCACCCACAACTGCTAACAGACTCCGCCCTATTAGCATAGACCCCACCCACGACTGCTGACAGACTCCGTCCTATTAGCATAGACCCCACCCACGACTACTGACAGACTCCGCCCTATTAGCATAGACCCCACCCAAGACTGCTGACAGACTCCGCCCTATTAGCATAGACCCCACCCAAGACTGCTGACAGACTCCGCCCTATTAGCATAGACCCCACCCACGACTACTGACAGACTCCGCCCTATTAGCATAGACCCCACCCAAGACTACTGACAGACTCCGTCCTATTAGCATAGACCCCACCCACGACTGCAGACAGACTCCGTATTAGCATAGACCCCACCCACGACTGCTGACAGACTCCGTCCTATTAGCATAGACCCCACCCACGACTACTGACAGACTCCGCCCTATTAGCATAGACCCCACCCATGACTACTGACAGACTCCGCCCTATTAGCATAGACCCCACCCACGACTGCTAACAGACTCCGCCCTATTAGCATAGACCCCACCACGACTGCTGACAGACTCCGTCCCTATTAGCATAGACCCCACCCACGACTACTGACAGACTGCGCCATATTAGCATAGACCCCACCCACAACTGCTAACAGACTCCGCCCTATTAGCATAGACCCCACCCACGACTGCTGACAGACTCCGTCCTATTAGCATAGACCCCACCCACGACTACTGACAGACTCCGCCCTATTAGCATAGACCCCACCCAAGACTGCTGACTGACTCCGCCCTATTAGCATAGACCCCACCCAAGACTGCTGACAGACTCCGCCCTAATAGCATAGACCTGCCCACGACTGCTGACAGACTCCGCCCTATTAGCATAGACCCCACCCAAGACTGCTGACAGACTCCGCCCTAATAGCATAGACCTGCCCTCGACAGGTCTATTTTTGTATGGCGGGCTTACCCACTCTCTCTCTCGCGGGTATTTTCACAATGATTGCCCGGAAAGAATCAGACTCAACTGTCGACAACAGCAGCATGTCCTCAACTATAGCCTATATCTAGATATTATTTTCTGTTTCATGACAGAACTTGGTATGTTTTAGCTTACCTGTTTCAGCAAACATCCCTGTTTGACTATCGCACCTCTGAACTCCTCCTTCAGGATCACGTCCTCATCACTGGAGTAACCCTCGCAGAAGAAACCACTATCTGCCTGCAAATCAACAAACACACAGCCTTAACAACAGCTCTCGTTTAATCGGGGGGTTTTTTGTACATGCCTTATACACGTCATGTAATGTCACCTACAATTGTAGCATGCTCTGGACAATATGATATGACTCTATTGAGACATTTTTGAGACATAAAAGATCAATTGTATAGGCTCTTAGCAACTTCATGTTAGCATACTGCTAAAATAGAAAAATTGTGTCCCTTTAGGGGTACAGCAGCTTGCCACTGGGGGCAGAACCCTTGAAAAGATAACTTAGTACCATTACCCCTATAAAAGCTTCGTAGTAGTATGTTAAGGGTACGTATTACTTCTCTAAGGCCCTGTTCACACCTGGTATTAAGATGCATTTTGGTCAATCGAATCACAAGTGAACAACACTAAATACAGGTGTAAACAGGGTCTAAAACTTTTTGAGCCTGTCCACTTTCATCAACTTTCAGCGGTAAAACGCACATGTGGTTGATTGTGCTCGAACAGCCACTAAAAGACTCTCTGCCGACTGACCTAAGGTGTAAACATTATGAGAAGTGCGGTAGCCAGACAAGATTTAAACTTTGTTAGATGGAGACGCAAGTTTAGGCACAATGTTCTCTCTCCCTTCCTGATTTCTAACACACACTCACAGCGTTCGGCTGCTCTTGAGCCTCTCAGAGCAGAAACTAAAGCTGATGCTCTCCGTGTTTTTCTCCGTCGTATCCGGTCGTATTCATATGTAAATTGTGTGAGCTTATTTCGACCATTAGATCTATAGATCTGAAAACAAGTACATTTACCCGCCAATAGACCCTCAAAGAAATCAGGGCAGAAGGGTTTGAAAGTGGGCAAAAGAGACGGATTAAAACACCAGGTGTAAATGGGAATGAGTCTCCCTCGTCTACTTGTCTTAATACCGGTGTAAACGGAGAAGAAACTGAACTGAAATTACTAATAGGTACTAATATTAATAAATAGGCACCTTTTTGGCATTGATAAGGTACAAAGTTGTCCTTTTAAAGAGGCCATATTATGCCTTTTTGCAAAGTCTTGATTTTGTTTTTGATTTAGTTTTCATGCTTAAAGGCACAATATGTAAGATTTTCTGAATAAAATATACAAAGCCCACTAGAACAATGTTATATATAAACAATGTTGACTTGTGTACTTACATTATCCCAAATGTTTCCAACAATGTTTAAATCCAGGGAAATAAGTGTTTTTAATCAGGACGCACTGCGTGTCGCCTATCAAAGACATCACACCATGGAAACCCCAGCGGCGCTTTAATATCTGCTGTGTTTATGAGACACTGTTTGGATCATTGATGGACAGAAACTCATCATTGTTCTCCAGCTCAACACAGTTAGTCTGATTGTTTAAATCTGCTGTTCTTGATTTACTGCACAGAGTGCCATGTTTTACCGCCTAATATGATCTCGCTCACTGCAGTGTGAACAAGTGTCTCATAGTAGCATTATAACATCACTTTAACACACGTACATGTGTGTGATATGATCAAACAGCGCTGCGTTACACACACACACACGAGCGGGAGAACAGAAGCGTTCGCAGCAGAATATAAGCTGTGGGTCACGCTCATCTCTCATTAGCAATCGCTTTCATACTACACCCTTCTTCATACTACAGAAACGTTAATAAATCTTTAATACATTAGCGCATCCATGAATAGGATTTCTGCCCGACTCCCGTCGGATTCTTTTGCACCGGCTGTAGAGGTGAAGACAACAACTCCCATGATTCTGTGAAATTAAGGCGTCATCAAGCCACACCTTTGTTTTGAATAAGTGACCTCTTGTGGCGAAAATTACATATTGTGCCTTTAAATCTCCAAAAACATTATTTTCCCCATATTCTCCATTGTTGCGGCTCCTCTCTTCCCAGTCTGTCAGTAACGCTCTGTTTAGTTCCTGTCTCTATGAAGCACACCTTGTGAAAAGCACACTGTGCTCTGATTGGTCGGCTGGAGCAGTGTGTTGTGATTGGTCAAGCGCTTCCAGTGTGTTTGGAAAATGCCCCGCCCCTTACCATAACCGTCAGTTTCAACACACTACTAACTAACTCAACCATGCCCCGCCCCTTTATTCTGCATATTTATTTATTATAATGAGGAATATTGTGACGTATTGGTTCCCGGAAGAAAACTCTGACACTGATATAGAGACGAACTCAGAGCGCTTTCATGCTCAAACAGCAACATCTCACACTAAAGAAAGATCAACATGGACAAAAGCACAATAGGTCCTGTATCCCTAAAGGTCAAATTTTCCCGACAGCTCCTGGCAGAATAGAGCCAATCATTAGTAGTGCCCTGTATGATTTGCATACTCACAAAATAGTAAAGAGCCTCCGTTTGGTCCAAGAAAACACACTCTGCTCCTTTTTCTGCCCCATCTTTGGACACGTCTCCGGCGGGCTGCAGGAATCCCTCATTGAGAAGCCCACTGGCCAACATCAGTCCCTCGGGTCTGTTCCTGGCCTTCCCCTCAGAGATCAACCAGTCGATCACTGTGTTTCCTGCAAGGAGATCATCACAGGACATACATTAGATGACATTTACAGGAGATTAGATGGAGACCTCAGTGATCATTTGGCTGTGTCTAGGCAATTTATCTGTACTGGTAAGACCAGTTTTGTCTAGTGCTTTATTGTATTATGTTATGAATATCTTACCTGCGAAACAGTGATTAAACAGCCTTTTGTCCTTCTCTAGTTTCAGCTCTTTAACACCTTTGTCTTGATCTTTCATTAGAATATACAGTTCACTAAAGACAGACAGAACAAACACAATGTTTGAACAATTCACAGCAGGGTCTTTCTAACTTTATCACATTTCTCAGGTTTTAGCACAATATAGCGACTTTTTGTTTTTCAATCAATACAGCAGTTTGCATAAAGTGAGCCAACTTCAAAACAGCGGGATAACACTGACAAATCACACATATTTCCATTCTGATCCACACTGAAAAAAAGTGAAACAACCGTGCCATTTATTTGAAGTGCATTTTTATATTGGTCTAATGGAAAATCATGGGTTCTTGTTTAAAATGTTTTTTTTTTTTTTCAATTGTACTAAAAGTTTTATAGCAAGAAAAAATTGCTGCCTTAAATTTAAGCACAATCAACTCAACTGTGTTAGTCATTTCAACTTAAATTACATTAAACTGACTTAAAAATTAGTTCAATCTTGTGTAATTTAGCATATGTATTTGATGCATATTTTAAAAGGACATCACAAAAAACATTAAAGTCACCATCATATTTTTTATGGAACATTGCAGTATTTATTCTAAATTATTTATTCGTGCACATCATTATTTGTTTAAATTCATGTTGATGTGTTTACTGGCACGAGGGCGGGGCAACATGTCACTCACATGAGATCCACCAATAGCAAACCACAACCATCCAATCAATTCCCCACGGACAAAATCAAGCTCCGCCCTACATCTGTTCTTGTTTGAGAAGCGCTTCATTCGGATATACGGCACAATAGAGAAGAAAAGACCAGCGTAACTTCCTTTCATGCTGACTTTAAGGCCTTTCAAAGTTGTCTTTATTTATAGAAGGTGACTAACAAAATGTATTTACTTTTTTAAGTTGGTCCGAAAGTATAATTTGTGTTCAGTGCAGTTTTATAACTGAAATAATACCTCAGGTTCACATTTTCCGGTAATCGAATGGATCGCCGCGTTGACTTCCTGGCAAACTTCTTGCCTCCCTGTAAACAAGTGATCGCTCTCCTGACGTCTTTAACCCAAAGCTCCCTTTCCTCCAGGTGGGTCGCTTGGAAGAAATGGTCCTGGTTCTTGGCTGAACTGACCTTAAACACAAGCTGTTGGAGAGCATATGATGATATTAACAAAACAATCGAGTTATGTCAGAGGTATATAGGGGACAACAGGGCTAAAGGCTCCACGGGGCTAAAGGCTCCTTTGATGTATTCTCCTCTAAACCACCAGATGGTGCAAAAACATGCCTCAGCACTTTCCAAAACAGCAGTTTACAAGATGCACGTGGAAATGTGTCTGATCCTTGACGTGATCTCGGGCGGCAGCGCAAATATGATTCTGATCTGGTCTAATATTTGATGATTTTTTAAATGTTGTAGATGTAAGTCGCAAATGAGAATCAATGAAATTACACTTGCTAATGATTTTCAGTTTTGTTCAATGTAATTAAAGCAACAGTTTTCAATAACAGAAGAATATGTACAATTTTGGGTGCGAAAGTCACAATAATTAACCTGATAATAAACAGCCGACTGACTTTAACATTTGTTGACATGACGGTTAGATTCGGATGGGAAATATCATAGTATTTTGGGTGTCCACCTTGGAGATAATCACCCACTCTAAAAAATGCTGGGTGGTTTTAACCCAATGTTGGGTCAAATATGGACTAACCCAGCAGTTGGGTTGTTTTAACCCTGCGATTGGGTTAAATGTTTGCTGAAGACAACCCAATCACTGGGTTAAAACAACCCAGCTGCTGGGTAAGTCCATATTTGACCCAACATTGGGTTGTTTTTTTACCAAGCATTTTTAGAGTGCCATATTTATAATAAAACCAACATATTAATCTTATCATATAATAAAATATCATTAATTGTTAGTACCATAAATCTGTATTAAATGATTATGGGATGTCCTTCAATGCTTTCAGAATCTTAACTCTTTAAAATAATTTTGTTTCTATATTTTTAAAAGATATTTCTATATATTAACATATTTTAATGACAGAAAATAAATTATTTTATTTATCAAAATAGTTCAAACTTGGCTAAAGTGATTGTTTTGTACAAGTATTAACTTAGACATGTTTTATCTTTTTTTTTAAGTATTTGTATCAATGCTGGTTTTGCCCCATGTGTCTCTAGCCACCTCATGACATTTCCAAACAAAATGAACAACTTTTATGATTTCTTTTCACACAAAATCTGTTTTTCCATAAATGTTCAATACAAGCACATATATTTCTTCTGCAATCATACACTATAAGAGAAAAGCACATTTTCCTTAAGGTGTGCCTTTAGCCCCGTTGTACCCGGTTGGTTTTAAAGATGTGTGATTCCTCCACCGTTCGTTTGGTGAAATCCTGGCACGGGCTGGTCAGTGTCGACCCCTTCAGAGGGATCATTCCCTTCGGACTGTTGTCTGTCTTCTTCTTGTAAAACTCTATGGCATCGTCTGCTAACACAACCCACACCACTTTCCATGTGTTCAGCACTGTGCCCTGCAGAACAAGAACACTTCAGCTTCCTAAAATGACCAATTATACTGACTGAGCTATTAGACATATCTTTAAAGTACACAAATCATTTCACATAAAGGATTGGCAGCACAATCGAAAATGAATTAAGTGAAGTGCAAGCATTCAATTCCTGCAACTTTCAGTTCTGTATTTCAGCTCATGCCCATTTTGTGGTCGCAATTCTACTATACTGTATTTTCGGTCGGCAGATCCTGATGCACATATTATCTTTACAGTTTCTCGCAGAGAAAAGGGGAAAATGCTATCTGGAAAAAATTGAGCCATATGTAAGATTTAAATCCAAAGATGGCCAAAAATAAACTATGGTGGGATAAAATGTGTTTAAACGCTGCAATGATTGGGAAAAGAAAAGGGATGTTTCCACTTAAGTTCCCAAAATGAAGCAACTTCATGGGGTAAAAATGACAAAACATCCTCACAGTGCGTTGTGGTCTCAGCTTTCAGTAAAATGACCAGTATATTCGTGCTTTTTCCATTGACACATGTCACATAGAAAAGCTATTTTACCAGAATCACAAAACTCTTACCTTTTTCACCAAGTATCCCTCTCTGATCGTCGTGGGCTCCATCGCTGTGAGCGTCTGGGTGATCTTCTACAGGGAGTGGTGAATAAGAGCCATACGCTTCAGCTGAGTTCGTGCCTGTGACGCGTAACCTCGCCTTGACAGTTTTAGACACATTTTGATGAAAGGGAAGTTGCACATTGCCTGACTAACTTGGTCAGACTAGTTTCCTCTGTGTTTTCAGCCCACACAGTAAATGTGTCAGAGAAGATGAGACCGCGTGTGTTTTGTGATAATTAACCCATGATGAGTGAATGCTTGTCGGTGATAGAGGATGAGTTGTTTTCAGTCCACTCTGGCCCTAATATATAACCAAACATTTAGTTTTTATCTGCTGGAACAAGCATTTTCTGTGCCACTCTTAATATCTGAAAAAAGAAATGCCATTTAACATCTAGAATGTTTTAATCTCTATATTAAAAACTAGGAACTGCATTTTGCTGCAGCAATGAACCATTGAAGAGTGCAGCTGTGGGAATATTACAAACAAATCACATTGGCTTAGTTACAGAAGCCATTCTTTAACAGGAAGTTGAATGAAGGGAGTTCAAGAGTTGTTACAAAAGAGTTGTAGATTGCATGCTTGCGGTCACTGAAGAAAGACCCAGCCTGCGCAGGGTTTGCCGCTTATGAACAGGCCAAAGCTGCAACACCCATTTGAGAATTTAAAATATTATTCAATTGTGTACTGCTTAAAATGCTGATGATATGTTAAATGATTATTATCTATTAAATAAAAGGTGTTTTCACAAGTGGTTTTGAGAGGAAGTGAAATAATTGTTTTGCTATCTAAATTCATCATCTCATATCATTTCACCTGATCTACTGAGTCTCTTCCAGTCCAGCTGTTAACAGTCAAACCAAGACTAACACAAAGTACTGAGCTGGTGCTGTTATAGTGATGTTTCAGACAAGCACTGTACCTGTACTAATAATTAATACACGTTATTTTATTGAATGATTACCAATTCAAATACCGTATACCATGGTATGAAATCTTTGTAACAAGCATTTTCTGTGAAGGTGATTATGTATTGTGAAAAGTACTATACAAATAATCTTACATTGAATTGAAAATTTGATTGATTCTTAATCTGATCATGAGTTGTTTCAACCCAAATTTGGGTCAAATATCGACAAACCCAACCGTTGGATTACATTTTTTAATTACATGTTTAACCCAACGGTTGGGTTTGTCCATTTGACCCAAATTTGGGTTAAAAAAAGTGTATGTTTATGTCCATGTTATTTAAATACATGGTTGTGAACGTGATTTCACCAAGTAGAAGCATCTTTGTTAATCTTGGGAAAACATTCCGTTCCCAATCCCCTTTATAGTACACTGTCTGATCGTTCCCTATCCCCTTTATAGTGCACTGCCTGATCGTTCCCTATCCCCTATATAGTGCACTGTCTGATTGTTCACTATCCCTATATAGTGCACTGTCTGGAATGGTTCCCTATCCCCTTTATAGTGCACTGCCTGATCGCTTCCCTATCCCTATATAGTGCACTGTCTGATCGTTCCCTATCCCTATATAGTGCACTGTCTGATCGTTCCCTATCCCTTTATAGTGCACTGTCTGATGGTTCCCTATCCCCTTTATAGTGCACTATCTGATCATTTCCTATCCCCTTTATAGTGCACTGTCTGATCGTTCCCTATCCCCTTTATAGTGCACTGTCTGATCGTTCCCTATCCCCTTTATAGTGCTTTGTCTGATCGTTCCCTATCCCTTTATAGTGCACTGTCTGATCGTTCCCTATCCCTATATAGTGCACTGTCTGATCGTTTCTTATCCCTATATAGTGCACTGTCTGAATGGTTCCCCATCCCTATATAGTGCACTGTCTGATCGTTCCCTATCCCCTTTATAGTTCACTGGCTGATCGTTCCCTATCCCTTTATAGTTCACTGTCTGATCGTTTCTTATCCCCTATAGTGCACTGTCTGAATGGTTCCCCATCCCTATATAGTGCACTGTCTGATCGTTCCCTATCCCTTTATAGTGCACTGTCTGATCGTTCTCTATCCCTTTATAGTGCACTGTCTGATCGTTCTCTATCCCCTATATAGTGCATTGTCTGATCGTTCCCTATCCCTATATAGTGCACTGTCTGATGGTTCCCTATCCCTATATAGTGCACTGTCTGAATGGTTCCCCATCCCCTATATAGTGCACTGTCTGATCGTTCCCTATCCCCTTTATAGTGCACTGTCTGATCGTTCTCTATCCCCTATATAGTGCACTGTCTGATCGTTCCCTATCCCTATATAGTGCACTGTCTGATCGTTCCCTATCCCCTTTATAGTTCACTGTCTGATCGTTTCCTATCCCCTATATAGTGCACTGTCTGAATGGTTCCCTATCCCCTATATAGTGCACTGTCTGATCGTTCCCTATCCACTTTATAGTACACTGTCTGATCGTTCCCTATCCCCTTTATAGTGCACTGCCTGATCGTTCCCTATCCCCTTTATAGTTCACTGTCTGATCGCCCTATCCCTATAGTGCACTTTCTGAATGGTTCCCTATCCCTATATAGTGCACTGTCTGATCATTCCCTATCCCCTTTTCAGTTCACTGTCTGATCGTTCCCTATCCCCTATAGTGCACTGTCTGAATGGTTCCCTATCCCCTATATAGTGCACTGTCTGATCGTTCACTATCCCTTTATAGTTCACTGTCTGATCGCTCCTATCCCTATATAGTGCACTGCCTGATCGTTCCCTATCCCTTTATAGTGCACTGTCTGATCGTTCCCTATCCCCTATATAGTGCACTGTCTGATCGTTCCCTATCCCCTATATAGTGCACTGTCTGATCGTTCCCTATCCCCTATATAGTGCACTGTCTGAATGGTTCCCTATCCCCTATATAGTGCATAGTCCTTAATCTGGGCGGCAGTGGCTCAGTGGTTCATGTAGATCGTCTGCAAACTGGAAGGTTGGTGGTTCGATCCCCAGTTCCACCTGACCAAGTGTCGAGGTGTCCATGAGCAAGACACCTAACCCCAGCTGCTCCCGACGAGCTGTATGGCGCCTTGCATGGCTGACACGCCCGTCGGTGAGTGAATGGGTAAATGTGAGGCAATATGTAAAGCGCTTTGGATGGCCATTGGTCTGTTAAAAGCGCTATATAAATGCAGTCCATTTACCATTTACTGTCTGATCGTTCCTATCCCTTTATAGTACACTGTCTGATTGTTCCCTATCCCTATATAGTGCACTGTCTGATCGTTCCCTATCCCTATATATTGCACTGTCTGATTGTTCCCTATCCACTATATTGTGCACTGTCTGATCGTTCCCTATCCCTATATAGTGCACTGTCTGATCGCTTCCCTATCCCTTTATAGTGCACTGCCTGATCGCTTCCCTATCCCCTTTATAGTGCACCGTCTGATCGTTCCCTATCCCTTTATAGTGCACTGTCTGATTGTTCCCTATCCCCTTTATAGTTCACTGTCTGATCGTTTCTTATCCCCTATATAGTGCACTGTCTGAATGGTTCCCTATCCCCTATATAGTGCACTGTCTGATCGTTCCTATCTCCTTTATAGTTCACTGTCTGATCGCTCCCTATCCCTATATAGTGCACTGCCTGATCGTTCCCTATCCTTATAGTGCACTGTCTGATCGTTCCTATCCCCTATCCCTATATAGTGCACTGTCTGATCGTTCCTATCCCTACATAGTGCACTGTCTGATCGTTCCCTATCCCCTTTATAGTGCACTGTCTGATCGTTCCCTATCCCCTTTATAGTACACTGTCTGATCGTTCCCTATCCCTATCCCTATATAGTGCACTGTCTGATCGTTCCCTATCCCCTATAGTGCACTGTCTGATCGTTCCTATCCCTTTATAGTGCACTGTCTGATCGTTCCCTATCCCCTTTATAGTGCACTGTCTGATCGTTCCTATCCCTATATAGTAAACTCTCTGATCGCTTCCTATCCCTATACAGTGCACTGTCTGATCGTTCCCTATCCCTATATAGTGCACTGTCTGATCGTTCCCTATCCCTATATAGTGCACTGTCTGATCGTTCCCTGTCCCCTATAGTGCACTGTCTGATTGTTCCCTATCCCTATATAGTGCACTGTCTGATCGTTCACTATCCCTTTATAGTTCACTGTCTGATCGTTCCCTATCCCTATATAGTGCACTGTCTGATGGTTCCCTATCCCTATATAGTGCACTGTCTGATCGTTCCCTATCTCCTTTATAGTTCACTGTCTGATCGCTCCCTATCCCTATATAGTGCACTGCCTGATCGTTCCCTATCCCCTTTATAGTGCACTGTCTGATCGCTTCCCTATCCCCTATATAGTGCACTGTCTGATCGTTCCTATCCCTACATAGTGCACTGTCTGATAGTTCCTATCCCCTTTATAGTGCACTGTCTGATCGTTCCTATCCCTTTATAGTGCACTGTCTGATCGCTTCCCTATCCCCTATCCCCTATATAGTGCACTGTCTGATCGTTCCCTATCCCTTATATAGTTTACTGTCTGATCGCGTTCCCTATCCCTTTATAGTGCACTGTCTGATAGTTCACTATCCCCTTTATAGTGCACTGTCTGATCGCTTCCCTATCCCTATATAGTGCACTGTCTGATCGTTCCCTATCCCCTATATAGTGCACTGTCTGATCGTTCCTATCCCCTATATAGTGCACTGTCTGATTGTTCCCTATCCCGTATATAGTGCACTGTCTGATCGTTCCTATCCCCTATATAGTGCACTGCCTGATCATTCCCTATCCCTATATAGTGCACTGTCTGTTTGTTCCCTATCCCCTATATAGTGCACTGTCTGATCGTTCCTATCCCCTATATAGTGCACTGTCTGATCGTTCCCTATCCCCTATAGAGTGCACTGTCTGATCATTCCTATCCCTATATAGTGCACAGCCTGATCGTTCCCTATCCCTATATAGTGCACTGTTTGATCGTTCCCTATCCCTTTATAGTGCACTGCCTGATCGTTCTCTATCCCCTATATAGTGCACTGCCTGATCGTTCCTATCCCCTATATAGTGTACTGTCTGATCGTTCCCTATCCCCTATATATTGCACTGTCTGATTGTTCCTATCCCTTTATAGTGCACTGCCTGATCGTTCCTATCCCCTTTATAGTGCACCGTCTGATCGTTCCCTATCCCTTTATAGTGCACTGTCTGATTGTTCCCTATCCCTTTATAGTTCACTGTCTGATCGTTTCTTATCCCCTATATAGTGCACTGTCTGAATGGTTCCCTATCCCTATATAGTGCACTGTCTGATCGTTCCCTATCTCCTTTATAGTTCACTGTCTGATCGCTCCCTATCCCCTATATAGTGCACTGCCTGATCGTTCCCTATCCCCTTTATAGTACACTGTCTGATCGTTCCCTATCCCTATCCCCTATATAGTGCACTGTCTGATCGTTCCCTATCCCCTACATAGTGCACTGTCTGATCGCTCCTATCCCCTTTATAGTGCACTGTCTGATCGTTCCCTATCCCTTTATAGTGCACTGTCTGATCGTTCCTATCCCTATCCCCTATATAGTGCACTGTCTGATCGTTCCCTATCCCTTTATAGTGCACTGTCTGATCGTTCCCTATCCCTTTATAGTGCACTGTCTGATCGTTCCTATCCCCTTTATAGTGCACTGTCTGATCGTTCCCTATCCCTATATAGTGCACTGTCTGATAGTCCCCTATCCCCTTTATAGTGCACTGTCTGATCGTTCCCTATCCCCTATCCCCAATATAGTGCACTGTCTGATCGCTCTCCTATCCCTATATAGTGCACTGTCTGATCGCTCCTATCCCTTTATAGTGCACTGTCTGATAGTTCCTATCCCTTTATAGTGCACTGTCTGATCGTTCCCTATCCCCTATATAGTGCACTGTCTGATCGTTCCCTATCCCCTATATAGTGCACTGTCTGATCGTTCCCTATCCCTATATAGTGCACTGTCTGATCGTTCCCTATCCCCTATATAGTGCACTGTCTGATCGTTCCCTATCCCCTATATAGTGCACTGTCTGATCGTTCCCTATCCCCTTTATAGTGCACTGCCTGATCGTTCCCTATCCCTATATAGTGCACTGCCTGATCGCTTCCCTATCCCTATAGTGCACTGTCTGTTTGTTCCTATCCCTATATAGTGCACTGTCTGATCGTTCCCAATCCCTATAGTGCACTGTCTGATCGTTCCCTATCCCCTATATAGTGCACTGTCTGATCATTCCCTATCCCCTATATAGTGCACTGCCTGATGCTCCCTATCCCCTATATAGTGCACTGCCTGATCGTTCTCTATCCCTATATATAGTGCACTGCCTGATCGCTCCCTATCCCCTATAGTGTACTGTCTGATCGCTCCTATCCCTATAGAGTGCACTGTCTGATCGCTCCTATCCCCTATATAGTGCACTGTCTGATCGTTCTATCCCTTTATAGTGCACTGCCTGATCGTTCTCTATCCCCTATATAGTGCACTGTCTGATCGCTCCCTATCCCCTATATAGTGCACTGTCTGATCGTTCCCTATCCCTATATAGTGCACTGTGTGATCGCTCTATCCCCTTTATAGTGCACTGCCTGATCGTTCTCTATCCCTATATAGTGCACTGTCTAATCGTTCTCTATCCCTATATAGTGCACTGTCTGATCGTTCCTATCCCCTTTATAGTGCACTGCCTGATCGTTCTCTATCCCTATATAGTGCACTGCCTGATCGTTCCCTATCCCCTTTATAGTGCACTGTCTGATCGCTCCCTATCCCCTATCCCCTATATAGTGCACTGTCTGATCGTTCCCTATCCCTACATAGTGCACTGTCTGATCGTTCCTATCCCCTTTATAGTGCACTGTCTGATCGTTCCCTATCCCTTTATAGTGCACTGTCTGATCGTTCCCTATCCCTATCCCCTATAGTGCACTGTCTGATCGTTCCCTATCCCTATATAGTGCACTGTCTGATTGTTCCCTATCCCTTTATAGTGCACTGTCTGATCGTTCCTATCCCTATATAGTGCACTGTCTGATCGTTCCCTATCCCCTATAGAGTGCACTGTCTGATCATTCCCTATCCCTATATAGTGCACAGCCTGATCGTTCCTATCCCCTATATAGTGCACTGTTTGATCGTTCCTATCCCCTTTATAGTGCACTGCCTGATCGTTCTCTATCCCCTATATAGTGCACTGCCTGATCGTTCCCTATCCCCTATATAGTGTACTGTCTGATCGTTCCCTATCCCCTATATATTGCACTGTCTGATTGTTCCCTATCCCTTTATAGTGCACTGCCTGATCGTTCCCTATCCCTTTATAGTGCACCGTCTGATCGTTCCCTATCCCCTTTATAGTGCACTGTCTGATTGTTCCCTATCCCTTTATAGTTCACTGTCTGATCGTTTCTTATCCCCTATATAGTGCACTGTCTGAATGGTTCCTATCCCTATATAGTGCACTGTCTGATCGTTCTATCTCCTTTATAGTTCACTGTCTGATCGCTCCCTATCCCCTATATAGTGCACTGCCTGATCGTTCCCTATCCCTTTATAGTACACTGTCTGATCGTTCCCTATCCCTATCCCCTATATAGTGCACTGTCTGATCGCTTCCCTATCCCCTACATAGTGCACTGTCTGATCGTTCCTATCCCCTTTATAGTGCACTGTCTGATCGCTCCTATCCCCTTTATAGTGCACTGTCTGATCGTTTCCTATCCCTATCCCCTATATAGTGCACTGTCTGATCGTTCCCTATCCCTTTATAGTGCACTGTCTGATCGTTCCCTATCCCTTTATAGTGCACTGTCTGATCGTTCCCTATCCCCTTTATAGTGCACTGTCTGATCGTTCCCTATCCCCTATATAGTGCACTGTCTGATCGTTCCCTATCCCTTTATAGTGCACTGTCTGATCGTTCCCTATCCCCTATCCCCAATATAGTGCACTGTCTGATCGTTCCCTATCCCTATATAGTGCACTGTCTGATCGTTCCTATCCCTTTATAGTGCACTGTCTGATAGTTCCCTATCCCTTTATAGTGCACTGTCTGATCGTTCCTATCCCTATATAGTGCACTGTCTGATCGTTCCCTATCCCTATATAGTGCACTGTCTGATCGTTTCCTATCCCCTATATAGTGCACTGTCTGATCGTTCTATCCCTATATAGTGCACTGTCTGATCGTTCCCTATCCCTATATAGTGCACTGTCTGATCGTTCCCTATCCCCTTTATAGTGCACTGCCTGATCGTTCCCTATCCCCTATATGGTGCACTGCCTGATCGTTCCCTATCCCTATATAGTGCACTGTCTGTTTGTTCCCTATCCCTATATAGTGCACTGTCTGATCGTTCCCAATCCCTATATAGTGCACTGTCTGATCGTTCCCTATCCCTATATAGTGCACTGTCTGATCATTCCCTATCCCTATAGTGCACTGCCTGATCGTTCCCTATCCCCTATATAGTGCACTGCCTGATCGTTCTCTATCCCTATATAGTGCACTGCCTGATCGTTTCCTCTATCCCCTATATAGTGTACTGTCTGATCGTTCCTATCCCTATAGAGTGCACTGTCTGATCGTTCCCTATCCCTATATAGTGCACTGTCTGATCGTTCCCTATCCCTTTATAGTGCACTGCCTGATCGTTCTCTATCCCCTATATAGTGCACTGTCTGATCGTTCTATCCCTATATAGTGCACTGTCTGATCGTTCCCTATCCCTATATAGTGCACTGTGTGATCGTTCCCTATCCCTTTATAGTGCACTACCTGATCGTTCTCTATCCCCTATATAGTGCACTGTCTAATCGTTCTCTATCCCTATATAGTGCACTGTCTGATCGTTCCCTATCCCTTTATAGTGCACTGCCTGATCGTTCTCTATCCCCTATATAGTGCACTGCCTGATCGTTCCCTATCCCTTTATAGTGCACTGTCTGATCGTTCCCTATCCCCTATCCCCTATATATGTCTGATCGTTCCCTATCCCTACATAGTGCACTGTCTGATCGTTTCCTATCCCCTTTATAGTGCACTGTCTGATCGTTCCTATCCCTTTATAGTGCACTGTCTGATCGTTCCCTATCCCCTATCCCTATATAGTGCACTGTCTGATCGTTCCTATCCCCTATATAGTGCACTGTCTGATTGTTCCTATCCCTTTATAGTGCACTGTCTGATCGTTCCTATCCCTTTATAGTGCACTGTCTGATCGTTCCCTATCCCCTATATAGTGCACTGTCTGATCGTTCCCTATCCCTATATAGTGCACTGTCTGATCGTTCCCTATCCCTATATAGTGCACTGTCTGATCGTTCCCTATCCCCTATATAGTGCACTGTCTGATCGCTCCCTGTCCCTATATAGTGCACTGTCTGATCGTTCCTATCCCTATATAGTGCACTGTCTGATCGTTCCCTATCCCCTATATAGTGCACTGTCTGATCGTTCCCTATCCCCTTTATAGTGCACTGTCTGATCGTTCCCTATCCCCTTTATAGTGCACTGTCTGATCGTTCCCTATCCCTATCCCCAATATAGTGCACTGTCTGATCGTTCCCTATCCCTATATAGTGCACTGTCTGATCGTTCCATGTCCCCTATATAGTGCACTGTCTGATCGTTCCCTATCCCTATATAGTGCACTGTCTGATCGTTCCCTATCCCTATATAGTGCACTGTCTGATCGTTCCCTATCCCCTTTATAGTGCACTGTCTGATCGTTCCCTATCCCCTTTATAGTGCACTGTCTGATCGTTCCCTATCCCTATCCCCAATATAGTGCACTGTCTGATCGTTCCCTATCCCTATATAGTGCACTGTCTGATCGTTCCCTATCCCTTTATAGTGCACTGTCTGATAGTTCCCTATCCCCTGTATAGTGCACTGTCTGATCGTTCCTATCCCCTATATAGTGCACTGTCTGATCGTTCCCTATCCCTATATAGTGCACTGTCTGATCGCTCCCTATCCCCTATATAGTGCACTGTCTGATCGTTCCTATCCCCTTTATAGTGCACTGCCTGATCGTTCTCTATCCCCTATATAGTGCACTGCCTGATCGTTCCCTATCCCCTATATAGTGTACTGTCTGATCGTTCCTATCCCTATATATTGCACTGTCTGATTGTTCCCTATCCCTTTATAGTGCACTGCCTGATCGTTCTATCCCTTTATAGTGCACCGTCTGATCGTTCCTATCCCCTTTATAGTGCACTGTCTGATTGTTCCTATCCCTATCCCCTATATAGTGCACTGTCTGATCGTTCCCTATCCCTACATAGTGCACTGTCTGATCGTTCCTATCCCCTTTATAGTGCACTGTCTGATCGTTCCCTATCCCTTTATAGTACACTGTCTGATCGTTCCTATCCCCTATCCCCTATATAGTGCACTGTCTGATCGTTCCTATCCCTATATAGTGCACTGTCTGATCGTTCTCTATCCCCTTTAGTGCACTGTCTGATCGTTCCTATCCCTTTATAGTGCACTGTCTGATCGTTTCCTATCCCCTATATAGTGCACTGTCTGATCGCTTCCTATCCCTATATAGTGCACTGTCTGATCGTTCCCTATCCCTATATTGTGCACTGTCTGATCGTTCCCTATCCCTATATAGTGCACTGTCTGATCGTTCCTATCCCTATATAGTGCACTGCCTGATCGTTCCTATCCCCTATAGTGCACTGTCTGTTTGTTCCCTATCCCCTATATATTGCACTGTCTGATCTTTCCCTATCCCTATATAGTGCACTGTCTGATCGTTCCTATCCCTATAGAGTGCACTGTCTGATCATTCCCTATCCCTATATAGTGCACTGCCTGATCGTTCCCTATCCCTATATAGTGCACTGTCTGATCGTTCCTATCCCTATATAGTGCACTGCCTGATCGTTCCCTATCCCCTATATAGTGCACTGTCTGATCGTTCCCTATCCCCTTTATAGTGCACTGCCTGATCGTTCTCTATCCCCTATATAGTGCACTGCCTGATCGTTCCCTATCCCCTATATAGTGTACTGTCTGATCGCTCCTTTCCCCTATATATTGCACTGTCTGATCGTTCCCTATCCCTTTATAGTGCACCGCCTGATCGCTCCCTATCCCCTATATAGTGTACTGTCTGATCGTTCCTATCCCTATATATTGCACTGTCTGATTGTTCCTATCCCTTTATAGTGCACTGTCTGATCGTTCCCTATCCCTACATAGTGCACTGTCTGATCGTTCCTATCCCTTTATAGTGCACTGTCTGATCGCTCCCTATCCCCTTTATAGTACACTGTCTGATCGTTCCTATCCCTATCCCTATATAGTGCACTGTCTGATCGCTTCCTATCCCCTATATAGTGCACTGTCTGATCGTTCCCTATCCCCTTTATAGTGCACTGTCTGATCGTTCTCTATCCCCTTTATAGTGCACTGTCTGATCGCGTTCCCTATCCCTATATAGTGCACTGCCTGATCGTTCCCTATCCCTATATAGTGCACTGTCTGTTTGTTCCCTATCCCTATATAGTGCACTGTCTGATCGTTCCCTATCCCTATATAGTGCACTGTCTGATCGTTCTCTATCCCCTATAGAGTGCACTGTCTGATCGCTTCCTATCCCTATATAGTGCACTGCCTGATCGTTCCCTATCCCTATATAGTGCACTGTCTGATGATTCCCTATCCCCTTTATAGTGCACTGCCTGATCGTTCCCTATCCCCTATATGGTGCACTGCCTGATCGTTCCCTATCCCTATATAGTGCACTGTCTGTTTGTTCCTATCCCTATATAGTGCACTGTCTGATCGTTCCCAATCCCTATATAGTGCACTGTCTGATCGTTCCCTATCCCTATATAGTGCACTGTCTGATCATTCCCTATCCCTATATGGTGCACTGCCTGATCGTTCCTATCCCCTATATAGTGCACTGCCTGATCGTTCTCTATCCCTATATAGTGCACTGCCTGATCGTTTCCCTATCCCTATATAGTGTACTGTCTGATCGTTCCTATCCCTATAGAGTGCACTGTCTGATCGTTCCCTATCCCCTATATAGTGCACTGTCTGATCGTTCCCTATCCCTTTATAGTGCACTGCCTGATCGTTCTCTATCCCCTATATAGTGCACTGTCTGATCGTTCCTATCCCTATATAGTGCACTGTCTGATCGTTCCCTATCCCTATATAGTGCACTGTGTGATCGTTCCCTATCCCCTTTATAGTGCACTACCTGATCGTTCTCTATCCCTATATAGTGCACTGTCTAATCGTTCTCTATCCCCTATATAGTGCACTGTCTGATCGTTCCCTATCCCTTTATAGTGCACTGCCTGATCGTTCTCTATCCCTATATAGTGCACTGCCTGATCGTTCCCTATCCCTTTATAGTGCACTGTCTGATCGTTCCTATCCCCTATCCCTATAGTGCACTGTCTGATCGTTCCCTATCCCTACATAGTGCACTGTCTGATCGTTCCTATCCCTTTATAGTGCACTGTCTGATCGTTCCCTATCCCTTTATAGTGCACTGTCTGATCGTTCCCTATCCCCTATCCCCTATATAGTGCACTGTCTGATGGTTCCCTATCCCTATATAGTGCACTGTCTGATTGTTCCCTATCCCTTTATAGTGCACTGTCTGATCGCGTTCCTATCCCTTTATAGTGCACTGTCTGATCGTTCCCTATCCCCTATATAGTGCACTGTCTGATCGCTCTCCCTATCCCTATATAGTGCACTGTCTGATCGTTCCTATCCCTATATAGTGCACTGTCTGATCGTTCCCTATCCCCTATATAGTGCACTGTCTGATCGTTCCTGTCCCTATATAGTGCACTGTCTGATCGTTCCTATCCCCTATATAGTGCACTGTCTGATCGTTCCCTATCCCCTATATAGTGCACTGTCTGATCGTTCCCTATCCCTTTATAGTGCACTGTCTGATCGTTCCCTATCCCCTTTATAGTGCACTGTCTGATCGTTCCCTATCCCTATCCCCAATATAGTGCACTGTCTGATCGTTCCCTATCCCTATATAGTGCACTGTCTGATCGTTCCCTGTCCCCTATATAGTGCACTGTCTGATCGTTCCCTATCCCTATATAGTGCACTGTCTGATCCCTATCCCTATATAGTGCACTGTCTGATCGTTCCCTATCCCCTTTATAGTGCACTGTCTGATCGCTCCCTATCCCCTTTATAGTGCACTGTCTGATCGTTCCCTATCCCCTATCCCCAATATAGTGCACTGTCTGATCGTTCCCTATCCCTATATAGTGCACTGTCTGATCGTTCCTATCCCTTTATAGTGCACTGTCTGATAGTTCCCTATCCCTGTATAGTGCACTGTCTGATCGTTCCTATCCCCTATATAGTGCACTGTCTGATCGTTCCCTATCCCTATATAGTGCACTGTCTGATCGTTCCCTATCCCTATATAGTGCACTGTCTGATCGTTCCTATCCCTTTATAGTGCACTGCCTGATCGTTCTCTATCCCCTATATAGTGCACTGCCTGATCGTTCCCTATCCCTATAGTGTACTGTCTGATCGTTCCTATCCCTATATATTGCACTGTCTGATTGTTCCCTATCCCTTTATAGTGCACTGCCTGATCGTTCCCTATCCCCTTTATAGTGCACCGCCTGATCGTTCCTATCCCCTTTATAGTGCACTGTCTGATTGTTCCCTATCCCTATCCCTATATAGTGCACTGTCTGATCGTTCCTATCCCTACATAGTGCACTGTCTGATCGTTCCTATCCCTTTATAGTGCACTGTCTGATCGTTCCTATCCCTTTATAGTACACTGTCTGATCGTTCTATCCCTATCCCCTATATAGTGCACTGTCTGATCGTTCCTATCCCCTATATAGTGCACTGTCTGATCGTTCTATCCCTTTATAGTGCACTGTCTGATCGTTCCTATCCCTTTATAGTGCACTGTCTGATCGCGTTTCCTATCCCTATATAGTGCACTGTCTGATCGTTCCCTATCCCTATATAGTGCACTGTCTGATCGTTCCCTATCCCTATATTGTGCACTGTCTGATCGTTCCTATCCCTATATAGTGCACTGTCTGATCGTTCCCTATCCCTATATAGTGCACTGCCTGATCGTTCCCTATCCCCTATATAGTGCACTGTCTGTTTGTTCCCTATCCCTATATATTGCACTGTCTGATCTTTCCCTATCCCTATATAGTGCACTGTCTGATCGTTCCTATCCCTATAGAGTGCACTGTCTGATCATTCCCTATCCCTATATAGTGCACTGCCTGATCGTTCCCTATCCCTATATAGTGCACTGTCTGATCGTTCCTATCCCTATAGTGCACTGCCTGATCGTTCCCTATCCCCTATATAGTGCACTGTCTGATCGTTCCCTATCCCTTTATAGTGCACTGCCTGATCGTTCTCTATCCCCTATATAGTGCACTGCCTGATCGTTCCTATCCCTATATAGTGTACTGTCTGATCGCTCCCTTTCCCCTATATATTGCACTGTCTGATCGTTCCCTATCCCCTTTATAGTGCACCGCCTGATCGTTCCCTATCCCTATATAGTGTACTGTCTGATCGTTCCCTATCCCCTATATATTGCACTGTCTGATTGTTCCTATCCCTTTATAGTGCACTGTCTGATCGTTCCTATCCCCTACATAGTGCACTGTCTGATCGTTCCTATCCCTTTATAGTGCACTGTCTGATCGTTCCCTATCCCTTTATAGTACACTGTCTGATCGTTCCTATCCCTATCCCTATAGTGCACTGTCTGATCGTTCCTATCCCCTATATAGTGCACTGTCTGATCGTTCCCTATCCCCTTTATAGTGCACTGTCTGATCGTTCTCTATCCCCTTTATAGTGCACTGTCTGATCGTTCCCTATCCCTATATAGTGCACTGCCTGATCGTTCCCTATCCCTATATAGTGCACTGTCTGTTTGTTCCCTATCCCCTATATAGTGCACTGTCTGATCGTTCCCTATCCCTATATAGTGCACTGTCTGATCGTTCCCTATCCCCTATAGAGTGCACTGTCTGATCGTTCCCTATCCCCTATATAGTGCACTGCCTGATCGTTCCCTATCCCTATATAGTGCACTGTCTGATCGCGTTCCTATCCCCTTTATAGTGCACTGCCTGATCGTTCTCTATCCCTATATAGTGCACTGCCTGATCGTTCCTATCCCTATATAGTGTACTGTCTGATCGTTCCTATCCCTATATAGTGCACTGTCTGATCGTTCCTATCCCTATATAGTGCACTGTCTGATCGTTCCCTATCCCTTTATAGTGCACTGCCTGATCGTTCCCTATCCCTATATAGTGCACTGCCTGATCGTTCCTATCCCTATATAGTGCACTGTCTGTTTGTTCCCTATCCCCTATATAGTGCACTGTCTGATGGTTCCCAATCCCTATTTAGTGCACTGTCTGATCGTTCCTATCCCCTATATAGTGCACTGTCTGATCATTCCCTATCCCCTATATAGTGCACTGCCTGATCGTTCCCTATCCCTATATAGTGCACTGCCTGATCGTTCTCTATCCCTATATAGTGCACTGCCTGATCGTTCCCTATCCCTATAGTGTACTGTCTGATCGTTCCTATCCCCTATAGAGTGCACTGTCTGATCGTTCCTATCCCTATATAGTGCACTGTCTGATCGTTCCTATCCCTTTATAGTGCACTGCCTGATCGTTCTCTATCCCTATATAGTGCACTGTCTGATCGTTCCCTATCCCTATATAGTGCACTGTCTGATCGTTCCTATCCCTATATAGTGCACTGTCTGATGGTTCCCTATCCCTTTATAGTGCACTGCCTGATCGTTCTCTATCCCCTATATAGTGCACTGTCTGATCGTTCTCTATCCCTATATAGTGCACTGTCTGATCGTTCCTATCCCTTTATAGTGCACTGCCTGATCGTTCTCTATCCCCTATATAGTGCACTGCCTTATCGTTCCCTATCCCCTTTATAGTGCACTGTCTGATCGCTCTATCCCTATCCCCTATATAGTGCACTGTCTGATCGTTCCCTATCCCTACATAGTGCACTGTCTGATGGTTCCTATCCCTTTATAGTGCACTGTCTGATCGTTCCTATCCCCTATAGTGCACTGTCTGATGGTTCCCTATCCCTATATAGTGCACTGTCTGATCGTTCCTATCCCTATATAGTGCACTGTCTGATTGTTCCCTATCCCTTTATAGTGCACTGTCTGATCGTTCCTATCCCTTTATAGTGCACTGTCTGATCGTTCCCTATCCCCTATATAGTGCACTGTCTGATGGTTCCCTATCCCCTATATAGTGCACTGTCTGATCGTTCCTATCCCCTATATAGTGCACTGTCTGATCGTTCCCTATCCCTATATAGTGCACTGTCTGATGGTTCCTATCCCCTATATAGTGCACTGTCTGATCGTTCCCTATCCCCTATATAGTGCACTGTCTGATCGTTCCCTATCCCGTTTATAGTGCACTGTCTGATCGTTCCCTATCCCTTTATAGTGCACTGTCTGATGGTTCCTATCCCCTATCCCCAATATAGTGCACTGTCTGATCGTTCCTATCCCTATATAGTGCACTGTCGGATCGTTCCCTATCCTGTTTATAGTGCACTGTCTGATCGTTCACTATCCCTTTATAGTGCACTGTCTGATCGTTCCCTATCCCTTTATAGTGCACTGTCTGATGGTTCCTATCCCTATCCCCAATATAGTGCACTGTCTGATCGTTCCCTATCCCCTATATAGTGCACTGTCTGATCGTTCCCTATCCCTATATAGTGCACTGTCTGATCGTTCCCTATCCCTATATAGTGCACTGTCTGATCGTTCCCTATCCCTATATAGTGCACTGTCTGATCGTTCCTATCCCTTTATAGTGCACTGTCTGATCGTTCCCTATCCCTTTATAGTGCACTGTCTGATCGTTCCCTATCCCCTATCCCCAATATAGTGCACTGTCTGATCGTTCCCTATCCCTATATAGTGCACTGTCTGATCGTTCCCTATCCCTTTATAGTGCACTGTCTGATAGTTCCTATCCCCTTTATAGTGCACTGTCTGATCGTTCCCTATCCCTATATAGTGCACTGTCTGATCGTTCCCTATCCCTATATAGTGCACTGTCTGATCGTTCCCTATCCCTATATAGTGCACTGTCTGATCGTTCCCTATCCCTATATAGTGCACTGTCTGATCGTTCCCTATCCCTATATAGTGCACTGTCTGATCGTTCCCTATCCCTTTATAGTGCACTGCCTGATCGTTCTCTATCCCCTATATAGTGCACTGCCTGATCGTTCCTATCCCTATATAGTGTACTGTCTGATCGTTCTCTATCCCTTTATAGTGCACTGTCTGATTGTTCCCTATCCCTTTATAGTGCACTGTCTGATCGTTCCCTATCCCTTTATAGTGCACTGTCTGATCGTTCCTATCCCCTTTATAGTGCACTGTCTGATTGTTCCTATCCCTATCCCCTATATAGTGCACTGTCTGATCGTTCCCTATCCCTACATAGTGCACTGTCTGATCGTTCCTATCCCCTTTATAGTGCACTGTCTGATAGTCCCCTATCCCCTTTATAGTACACTATCTGATCGTTCCCTATCCCTATCCCTATATAGTGCACTGTCTGATCGTTCCTATCCCCTATATAGTGCACTGTCTGATCGTTCCCTATCCCTTTATAGTGCACTGTCTGATCGTTCCCTATCCCTTTATAGTGCACTGTCTGATCGTTTCCTATCCCCTATATAGTGCACTGTCTGATCGTTCCCTATCCCCTATATAGTGCACTGTCTGATCGTTCCCTATCCCTATATAGTGCACTGTCTGATCGTTCCCTATCCCTATATAGTGCACTGTCTGATCGTTCCCTATCCCTATATAGTGCACTGCCTGATCGTTCCTATCCCTATATAGTGCACTGTCTGATTTGTTCCCTATCCCCTATATATTGCACTGTCTGATCTTTCCCTATCCCCTATATAGTGCACTGTCTGATCGTTCCCCATCCCTATAGAGTGCACTGTCTGATCGTTCCCTATCCCTATATAGTGCACTGCCTGATCGTTCCCTATCCCCTATTGCACTGTCTGATCGTTCCCTATCCCTATATAGTGCACTGTCTGATCGTTCCCTATCCCCTATATAGTGCACTGCCTGATCGTTCCCTATCCCCTATATAGTGCACTGTCTGATCGTTCCCTATCCCTATATAGTGCACTGTCTGATCGTTCCTATCCCCTATATAGTGCACTGTCTGATCGTTCCCTATCCCCTTTATAGTGCACTGCCTGATCGTTCCCTATCCCCTATATAGTGCACTGCCTGATCGTTCCCTATCCCCTATATAGTGCACTGTCTGATTGTTCCCTATCCCCTATATAGTGCACTGTCTGATCGTTCCCTATCCCCTATATAGTGCACTGTCTGATCATTCCCTATCCCCTATATAGTGCACTGCCTGATCGTTCCCTATCCCCTATATAGTGCACTGCCTGATCGTTCCCTATCCCCTATATAGTGCACTGCCTGATCGTTCCTATCCCTATATAGTGTACTGTCTGATCGTTCCTATCCCTATATAGTGCACTGTCTGATCGTTCCTATCCCCTATATAGTGCACTGTCTGATCGTTCCCTATCCCTTTATAGTGCACTGTCTGATCGTTCTCTATCCCTATATAGTGCACTGTCTGATCGCTTCCCTATCCCCTATATAGTGCACTGTCTGATCGTTCCCTATCCCTATATAGTGCACTGTCTGATCGTTCCCTATCCCCTTTATAGTGTGCACTGTCTGATCGTTCTCTATCCCCTATATAGTGCATTGTCTGATCGTTCTCTATCCCTATATAGTGCACTGTCTGATCGTTCCTATCCCCTTTATAGTGCACTGTCTGATCGTTCTCTATCCCTATATAGTGCACTGTCTGATCGTTCCCTATCCCTTTATAGTGCACTGTCTGATCATTCCCTATCCCTTTATAGTGCACTGCCTGATCGTTCTCTATCCCTATATAGTGCACTGTCTGATCGTTCCTATCCCCTATATAGTGCACTGTCTGATCATTCCCTATCCCCTTTATAGTGCACTGCCTGATCGTTCCCTATCCCTATATAGTGCACTGTCTGATCGTTCTCTATCCCTATATAGTGCACTGTCTGATCATTCCCTATCCCCTATATAGTGCACTGTCTGAATCGTTCCCTATCCCCTATATAGTGCACTGTCTGATCGTTCCCTATCCCCTTTATAGTGCACTGTGCCATTCACCATGTAGAAAACAGTATGTGTGCTTGTAGATAATAGTGAGGCTAACACGTTTATACCAAGAGTCAAACAACCTCAATTTTGTTTTCATGGCGGCTTTAATGGAGGCAAACCCACATGCTATGGTCATGGTCAATGTTCAAAACCAAGACAGTAGAATGTTTAATAACACATCAGATCTGGCCTATGACTTGAGCACCACTGATAGAAACACAATGAACTGCTCAATGAAGCGATGCACAAATGTTGTATTGCTTTAATCTGGGCTGCAGCGCCTCTCTCTTGATCTCATTAGGTCGCACGCGCTTGTCCGGATTACTGTTTGTGTAGGGATTATGGACAGGAACAGCAGACATGACTTTGGACGTGCTTTCTGCGATGCGGTTTCCACTCGAGCACGCATCACGGCACAGCGATTTAGTTCAGCCTGAGAGATCTTGACCTCTTCCCTCACACCTGACCGCCTTTCCTCATCATTTGGCATCATGGCAGACATTCCACAGCTGATTAAAATCGGCGTTTCGCTGAAAACCACTCCGAATAACGGACCAGTCTTCTTCAAATCGGACGGGACGAGATTCGGCCAGAGCAGAACCATCAAATTATTGACGGGGACTAAATACAAGGTCGATGTGGTCGTTAAACCGGGAGCAGTTGAGGCGACGTGAGTAGATAATGCTTTGTCTATTAGTAAGTGGACTTATATTGATTCTCTCATTTTAATAGTAGGTATTGTTTGCATCAACGTTGAGACAGCATCGCCCAAATAAACGACAGGTATATTGTGTGTAGATGTGATGTAAAATTACAAATGTACAGTGATGGGATAATACATGACAATAGAGCACATATCTCATTGTACTTGGCATTCAATAATATTCCAAAAACATAGGCTACTATGGTTAACCGGTTATAGTTAAAAAATGAAAATAATTGAAAGCAACTAAGATTGTTGATGTAACATCTCGTGATAGCTACATATGGGATGTCATGACTGTAGGGCTTATCCTACAGGATTGTGTGCACTGACAGATTGCTTCCTTTGGCAGTCAAATCCAGATGATTAAGGCATCAACTGTGTCTGTTGTGATGTGTGTCGGTCTACAGATATCTAGGCTAAGATTTCTGTCAATCAAATAGATATTGCAATCTGAATAATCTTGAGTTTCTGTTTTATTTTTTTAAAGTTAGGCCTAGTTATTCTACCACATGCTTTACATCCATAAATGCACATAAATCACACAATAGGTTTAAAATAGGCAGCAAAATGCTAAATAATGATCAGGAAAATCACTTCCAATCAATGGTATTCCAATATTAGCTATTAAAGGTTGGTATAAACATAAGGAAAAATGTGCTTTTCACTACTCCCATAGTGAGTGTATATATGGAGAAACCGATTTTGTGTGAAAATAAATCATAAACATGGTTTATTTTGTTTAGATATCTTATAAATGTATGAGGTGGCGAGAGGGCCGTTTACCCTGCAGACACACGGGGCAAAACCAGCAAACACTTTAGATAAAATAATATGCTAAAACCTGTACAAAACAATCACTTTAGCAAAGTTTTGTACTATTTTCTGTTTAATTTGATAAATAAAAGAATCTATTTTTGTTCAATAAAGTCATTAATATGTTCATGTATAAAAATATCATTTAAAAATACTGAAACAATTATTTTAAAAAGTAAAGATTCTTTATTCATTTAAGGAGATCCCATAATAATGTATTATAGATTTACAGTAGTAACTATAAATTATATTTTAAATATTTTGGTTTTATTATAAATATAGTGATTATCTCTAAGGTGGATACGCAACTTAATATATATTTTCCCTCTGAATCTAATCATGTCATGTCATAAATGTTAAAGTCAGCCGCTGTTAGACCAGATCAGAATCATATTTGCGCTGCCGCCCGAGATCACGTCAAGGATCAGACACATTTCCACGTGCATCTTGTAAACTGCTGTTTTGGAAAGTGCTGAGGCAAGTTTTTGCACCATCTGGTGGTTTAGAGGAGAATACATCATAGGAGCCTTTAGCCCCGTTTATTTTTGGTTGTTGTGTGAGTCTCCTCCTCTCTCTCCGTGTCTCACTCCTCAGATCCATGACTGTTGGTGGCGTGACTTTTCCATTGGAGCAGCAGTCTAAGGACCCTCAGTCTGTAGTGTACACTGGAATGTACGACACCGAGGGAGTAACACATACCAAAAGTGGAGAACGGCAGCCAGTTCAAGTCAACATACAGGTGAGAATTTCCCTTAGAAATAAGAATTACACCAATGCAATATAAAAAGGTTCTTTAGGGGCTTCTATGGGTTTATTAAAGGGTTAGTTCACCCAACAATGACAATTAGCCCATGATTTACTCAAGGCTGAGTCATCCAGGGTGTATATGACATTCTTCTTTCAGATGAAAACAATCATGATGGATGGATGCACTTTATGATGATAGATGCACCTTTATGATGGACAGATGCACTTTATGATGATAGATGCACCTTTATGATGGATGGATGCACTTTATGATGATAGATGCACCTTTATGATGGATGGATGCACTTTATGATGATAGATGCACCTTTATGATGGACAGATGCACTTTATGATGATAGATGCACCTTTATGATGGATGGATGCACTTTATGATGATAGATGCACCTTTATGATGATAGATGAACCTTTATGATGATGCACCTTTATGATGGACAGATGCACTTTATGATGATAGATGCACCTTTATGATGATAGATGCACTTTTATGATGATAGATGCACCTTTATGATGGATGGATGCACTTTATGATGATAGATGCACTTTATGATGATAGATGCACCTTTATGATGGATAGATGCACCTTTATGATGATAGATGCACTTTATGATGATAGATGCACTTTTATGATGGATAGATGCACTTTATGATGATAGATGCACCTTTATGATGATAGATGCACTTTATGATGATAGATGCACTTTTATGATGGATAGATGCACTTTATGATGATGCACTTTATGATGCACTTTATGATGATCCCTTTAAGAACTTTTATGATGGACAGATGCACTTTATGATGGATGGATTAACTTTTATGATGGACAGATGCACTTTTATGGACTTCAAAACAAAAAAGAAGAATGTAATAAACACCTAAGATGACTTGAGGGAGTGTAAATTATGGGATAATTTTCATTTTTTGGGTGAACTATCCCTTTAAGAACCTTTAACATCCATAGAATATTTCCATTCCACAAAACATTCCTTATAGTGGATATAACAGTTCTTTAGATTACTAAAATGTTCACTGAAACTGAAATATTTTGGGGAACCAAAAATGGTCCTTCTATGGTATCTCTGCAAAAACTCCCTTTGGAACCTTTTTCTTTAAAACAGTGTGAGTGTGAAATAAGAGTTGCCCCTGACGTGTGGTTTCTGTGCTGGACAGTTCACTCAGGCGGGGCTTTTCGAGACCGTCTGGCAGGTCAAGTTCTACAACTACAACAAGAGGGACCACTGCCAATGGGGCAACAGCTTCAACAGCATCGAGTACGAGTGTAAACCCAACGACACACGCACCCTCATGTGGATCAATAAAGAGATGTTTCTCTGAGAGACCTGTGAAGTGTGTGTGTGTGTGTGTGAGTGTGAGAGAGAAGACAATCTTATGAAGAGCTAGAAACCTCCCTAACAACACACTGCCCTAGAAACATGAATCAGCGGTTCCCGGTAGCGTAGGGCTGTAGCCTTTCCTAAGAACTGACTTGAGTATTGTGATGAATGTACAAGTAAGAGTGTCACTGGATTTTGTGCTGGAATCAGATCACAGTATTCGAGCTGCACTTTACCCTGTTTGCTGTAGTGTTGTCTCTTTTTTGCAGTTCCTTCCAATTGTCTACCTCTGAAGAACCCCGTGAGGATGAAGTTTACTTTTATATAAGTTTACACATTTTATATAGATTTATGATAGAATTGTTATTATACCGTTTGTTAATGTAGCATTTTCATAGTAAACTTGACTCTTATGAATATACCTTCTATAGTGTGTCTTTTTATGAGTATTTTGTCATGGTGCATTGTGATTATATGTGCAATAATTGTAAGTGGATGTATTTTTCCAGATTTTTGCATTTTTCAAAAATGGCAATATTATATCAAATAAAAAACAAAAATGCAATATGATGTAACAATCTATATCTTGTCCCTCAATTTATTGTCCATCCTGTTGTTTTTGACTACTTTTCCTTTAAATGAAAGATGAAAACAGAAACCTAGTTTAACGTCCTACTCCTATCATAAAGTAGTCATCACTTCCATAGCAACTTGAGAAACTGAGTGAGATCCTCGATTATGTTAATTGTCCATTTTTACCAATTTTACCTTTCAAATTTGATGTGGTCAACCTTAGGACGTCCACCCTGTTAAGGTAAAAATGTCAAATGTTTTCTTTACGTGTCCACCCTGTTAAATCAGACGACCTAACAGAGTGGACACTGAGAGTGATCAGAGTGATAATGAAAGTCATTTATACTTAAAGTTGAAGAAATACTGTTTTAAAGTTCTTTGGTAATGTTTAACATATTGTTTCCTATCAAAATCCAGTTCAAACAAAAGCAATATTATAACCAAGTGTATGTGAGAGATGGGAAATCATCCATTTTTATACCAATTGTCCACCCTGTTATTATTTTGTCCACTCTAATATTATTTTGTCCACTCTGTTATTATTTTGTCCACTCTAATATTATTTTGTCCACCCTGTTATTATTTTGTCCACTCTATTATTTTGTCCACTCTAATATTATTTTGTCCACTCTAATATTATTTTGTCCACCCTGTTATTATTTTGTCCACTCTAATATTATTTTGTCCACTCTGTTATTATTTTGTCCACTCTGTTATTATTTTGTCCACTCTATTATTTTGTCCACCCTGTTATTATTTTGTCCACTCTAATATTGATTTGTCCACCCTGTTATTATTTTTGTCCACTCTGTTATTATTTTTGTCCACCCTAATATTATTTTGTCCACTCTAATATTATTTTGTCCACTCTAATATTATTTTGTCCACCCTAATATTATTTTGTCCACCCTGTTATTATTTTGTCCACTCTGTTATTATTTTGTCCACTCTAATATTATTTTGTCCACTCTAATATTATTTTGTCCACACTAATATTATTTTGTCCACTAATATTATTTTGTCCACTATTATTTTGTCCACCTAATATTATTTTGTCCACTCTAATATTATTTTGTCCACTCTAATATTATTTTGTCCACCCTGTTATTATTTTGTACACTCTATTATTTTGTCCACCCTAATATTATTTTGTCCACTCTAATATTATTTTGTCCACCCTGTTATTATTTTGTCCACTCTATTATTTTGTCCACCCTGTTATTATTTTGTCCACTCTAATATTATTTTGTCCACTCTAATATTATTTTGTCCACTCTAATATTATTTTGTCCACCTAATATTATTTTGTCCACTCTAATATTATTTTGTCCACTCTAATATTATTTTGTCCACCCTGTTATTATTTTGTACACTCTATTATTTTGTCCACCTAATATTATTTTGTCCACCCTGTTATTATTTTGTCCACTCCTGTTATTATTTTGTCCACTATTATTTTGTCCACTCTATTATTTTGTCCACTCTGTTATTATTTTGTCCACCCTGTTATTATTTTGTCCACTCTATTATTTTGTCCACCCTGTTATTATTTTGTCCACCCTGTTATTATTTTTCCACTCTATTATTTTGTCCACCCTGTTATTATTTTGTCCACCCTGTTATTATTTTGTCCACTCTATTATTTTGTCCACCCTGTTATTATTTTGTCCACCCTGTTATTATTTTGTCCACTCTATTATTTTGTCCACCCTGTTATTATTTTGTCCACCTGTTATTATTTTGTCCACCCTAATATTATTTTGTCCACCCTGTTATTATTTTGTCCACTCTATTATTTTGTCCACCTGTTATTATTTTGTCCACTCTATTATTTTGTCCACCTGTTATTATTTTGTCCACTCTAATATTGATTTTGTCCACCCTGTTATTATTTTGTCCTCTGTTATTATTTTGTCCACTCTGTTATTATTTTGTCCACTCTGTTATTATTTTGTCCACTCTAATATTATTTTGTCCACCTAATATTATTTTGTCCACCCTGTTATTATTTTGTCCACTGTTATTATTTTGTCCACTAATATTATTTTGTCCACCCTAATATTATTTTTGTCCACTCTGTTATTATTTTGCCCACCCTAATATTATTTTGTCCACCCTAATATTATTTTGTCCACCCTAATATTATTTTTGTCCACTCTGTTATTATTTTGCCCACCCTAATATTATTTTGTCCACTCTGTTATTATTTTGTCCACCCTAATATTATTTTGTCCACTCTGTCATTATTTTGTCCACTCTAATATTATTTTGTCCTCTAATATTATTTTGTCCACTCTAATATTATTGTGTCCACCCTGTTATTATTTTGTCCATTCTAATATTATTTTGTCCACCCTGTCATTATTTGTCCACCCTAATATTATTTTGTCCACCCTGTCATTATTTGTCCACCCTAATATTATTTTTGTCCACTCTAATATTATTTTGTCCACTCTAATATTATTGTGTCCACCCTGTTATTTATTTTGTCCATTCTAATATTATTGTGTCCACCCTGTTATTATTGTGTCCACTCTAATATTATTTTGTCCACCCTAATATTATTTTGTCCACCCTGTCATTATTTGTCCACCTAATATTATTTTTGTCCACTCTAATATTATTTTGTCCACTCTAATATTATTGTGTCCACCCTGTTATTATTTTTCCTCTAATATTATTTTGTCCACTCTAATATTATTTTGTCCACCCTGTTATTATTTTGTCCATTCTAATATTATTTTGTCCACTATGTTATTATTTTGTCCACTCTGTTATTATTTTGTCCACTCTAATATTATTTTGTCCACTCTAATATTATTTTGTCCACTCTGTTATTATTTTGTCCACTCTAATATTATTTTGTCCACTAATATTATTGTCCACCCTGTTATTATTTTGTCCACTCTAATATTATTTTGTCCATTCTAATATTATTTTTGTCCACCTAATATTATTTTGTCCACTCTAATATTATTTTGTCTTCTCTAATATTATTTTGTCCACTCTGTTATTATTTTGTCCACCCTGTTATTATTTTGTCCACTCTGTTATTATTTTGTCCACCCTAATATTATTTTGTCCACCCTGTCATTATTTGTCCACCCTAATATTATTTTGTCCACCTAATATTATTTTTGTCCACTCTAATATTATTTTGTCCACTCTAATATTATTTTGTCCACTCTAATATTATTGTGTCCACCCTGTTATTATTTTGTCCATTCTAATATTATTTTGTCCACTCATGTTATTATTTTTGTCCACTCTGTTATTATTTTGTCCACTCTAATATTATTGTGTCCACCCTGTTATTATTTTGTCCATTCTAATATTATTTTGTCCACTCATGTTATTATTTTTGTCCACTCTGTTATTATTTTGTCCACTCTATTATTTTGTCCACTCTAATATTTTTTGTCCACTCTGTTATTATTTTGTCCACTCTAATATTATTTTGTCCACTCTAATATTATTGTGTCCACCCTGTTATTATTTTTTCCCACTCTAATATTATTTTGTCCATTCTAATATTATTTTTGTCCAATATTATTTTGTCCACTCTAATATTATTTTGTCTTCTCTAATATTATTTTGTCCACTCTGTTATTATTTTGTCCACCCTGTTATTATTTTGTCCACTCTGTTATTATTTTGTCCACCCTAATATTATTTTGTCCACCCTGTCATTATTTGTCCACCTAATATTATTTTGTCCACCCTAATATTATTTTTGTCCACTCTAATATTATTTTGTCCACTCTAATATTATTTTGTCCACTCTAATATTATTGTCCACCCTGTTATTATTTTGTCCATTCTAATATTATTTTGTCCACCATGTTATTATTTTGTCCACCTGTTATTATTTTGTCCACTCTATTATTTATCCATATTGTGTTATTTTGTCCACTCTGTTATTATTTTTGTCCACTCTGTTATTATTTTGTCCACTCTAATATTATTTTGTCCACCCTAATATTATTTTGTCCACCCTGTTATTATTTTGTCCACTCTGTTATTATTTTGTCCATTCTAATATTATTTTGTCACTCTTATTTTGTCCACACTAATATTATTTTGTCCACCTAATATTATTTTGTCCACTATTATTTTGTCCACTCTAATATTATTTTGTCCACTAATATTATTTTGTCCACTCTAATATTATTTTGTCCACCCTGTTATTATTTTGTACACTCTATTATTTTGTCCACCCTAATATTATTTTGTCCACTCTAATATTATTTTGTCCACCCTGTTATTATTTTGTCCACTCTATTATTTTGTCCACCCTGTTATTATTTTTTGTCCACTCTAATATTATTTTGTCCACTCTAATATTATTTTGTCCACTCTAATATTATTTTGTCCACTAATATTATTTTGTCCACTCTAATATTATTTTGTCCACTCTAATATTATTTTGTCCACTCTGTTATTATTTTGTCCACTCTAATATTATTTTGTCCACTCTAATATTATTTTGTCCACTCTGTTATTATTTTGTCCACCTGTTATTATTTTGTCCACTTCTATTATTTTGTCCACTCTATTATTTTGTCCACTCTGTTATTATTTTGTCCACTCTGTTATTATTTTGTCCACTCTGTTATTATTTTGTCCACTCTGTTATTATTTTGTCCACCCTGTTATTATTTTGTCCACTCTGTTATTATTTTGTCCACTCCTGTATTTTGTCCACTCTATTATTTTGTCCACCCTGTTATTATTTTGTCCACCCTGTTATTATTTTGTCCACTCTATTATTTTGTCCACCCTGTTATTATTTTGTCCACCCTGTTATTATTTTGTCCACTCTAATATTATTTTGTCCACCCTGTTATTATTTTGTCCACTCTATTATTTTGTCCACTCTATTATTATTTTGTCCACTCTATTATTTTGTCCACTCTGTTATTATTTTGTCCACTCTAATATTATTTTGTCCACCCTGTTATTATTTTTGTCCACTCTGTTATTATTTTTGTCCACTCTGTTATTATTTTGTCCACTCTGTTATTATTTTGTCCACCCTAATATTATTTTGTCCACCCTAATATTATTTTGTCCACCCTGTTATTATTTTTGTCCACTCTGTTATTATTTTGTCCACCCTAATATTATTTTGTCCACCCTAATATTATTTTTGTCCACTCTGTTATTATTTTGTCCACTCTAATATTATTTTGTCCACTCTAATATTATTTTGTCCACTCTAATATTATTTTGTCCACTCTGTTATTATTTTGTCCACCCTAATATTATTTTGTCCACTCTGTTATTATTTTGTCCACTCTAATATTATTTTGTCCACCCTGTCATTATTTTGTCCACCTAATATTATTTTGTCCACTCTAATATTATTTTGTCCACTCTAATATTATTGTGTCCACCCTGTTATTATTTTGTCCATTCTAATATTATTTTGTCCACCTGTCATTATTTTGTCCACCCTAATATTATTTTGTCCACCCTGTCATTATTTGTCCACCTAATATTATTTTTGTCCTCTAATATTATTTTGTCCACTCTAATATTATTTTGTCCACCCTGTTATTATTTTGTCCATTCTAATATTATTGTGTCCACCCTGTTATTATTTTTGTCCACTCTAATATTATTTTGTCCACCCTAATATTATTTTGTCCACCCTGTCATTATTTTGTCCACCTAATATTATTTTTGTCCACTCTAATATTATTTTGTCCACTCTAATATTATTTTGTCCACTCTGTTATTATTTTTTCCTCTAATATTATTTTGTCCACTCTAATATTATTTTGTCCACCCTGTTATTATTTTGTCCATTCTAATATTATTTTGTCCACCATGTTATTATTTTTGTCCACTCTGTTATTATTTTGTCCACTCTAATATTATTTTGTCCACTCTAATATTATTTTGTCCACTCTGTTATTATTTTGTCCTCTAATATTATTTTGTCCACTCTAATATTATTGTGTCCACCCTGTTATTATTTTTTCCCACTCTAATATTATTTTGTCCATTCTAATATTATTTTTGTCCACTCCTAATATTATTTTGTCCACTCTAATATTATTTTGTCTTCTCTAATATTATTTTGTCCACTCTGTTATTATTTTGTCCACCCTGTTATTATTTTGTCCACTCTGTTATTATTTTGTCCACCCTAATATTATTTTGTCCACCCTGTCATTATTTGTCCACCTAATATTATTTTGTCCACCTAATATTATTTTTGTCCACTCTAATATTATTTTGTCCACTCTAATATTATTTTGTCCTCTAATATTATTTTGTCCACCCTGTTATTATTTTGTCCATTCTAATATTATTTTGTCCACCTGTTATTATTTTTGTCCACTCTGTTATTATTTTGTCCACTCTAATATTATTTTGTCCACCCTGTTATTATTTTGTCCATTCTAATATTATTTTGTCCACTCATGTTATTATTTTGTCCACTCTGTTATTATTTTGTCCACTCTAATATTATTTTGTCCACTCTAATATTATTTTGTCCACTCTGTTATTATTTTGTCCACTCTAATATTATTTTGTCCACTCTAATATTATTGTGTCCACCCTGTTATTATTATTTTTCCACTCTAATATTATTTTGTCCATTCTAATATTATTTTTGTCCACCCTAATATTATTTTGTCCACTCTAATATTATTTTGTCTTCTCTAATATTATTTTGTCCACTCTGTTATTATTTTGTCCACCCTGTTATTATTTTGTCCACTCTGTTATTATTTTGTCCACCCTAATATTATTTTGTCCACCCTGTTATTATTTGTCCACCTAATATTATTTTGTCCACCCTAATATTATTTTTGTCCACTCTAATATTATTTTGTCCACTCTAATATTATTTTGTCCACTCTAATATTATTGTGTCCACCTGTTATTATTTTGTCCATTCTAATATTATTTTGTCCACCATGTTATTATTTTGTCCACTCTGTTATTATTTTGTCCACTCTAATATTATTTTGTCCATTCTAATATTATTTTGTCCACCTGTTATTATTTTGTCCACTCTAATATTATTTTGTCTTCTCTAATATTATTTTGTCCACTCTGTTATTATTTTGTCCACCCTGTTATTATTTTGTCACCTGTTATTATTTTGTCCACTCTGTTATTATTTTTGTCCATGTTATTATTTTGTCCACTCTAATATTATTTTGTCCACTCTAATATTATTTTGTCCACCCTGTTATTATTTTGTCCACTCTAATATTATTTTGTCCACTCTAATATTATTTTGTCCACTCTAATATTATTTTGTCCACTCTAATATTATTTTGTCTTCTCTAATATTATTTTGTCCACCTGTTATTATTTTGTCCAGCCTGTTATTATTTTGTCCACTCTAATATTATTTTGTCCACTCTAATATTATTTTGTCCAGCCTGTTATTATTTTGTCCACTCTAATATTATTTTGTCTTCTCTAATATTATTTTGTCCAGCCTGTAATTATTTTGTCCACCCTGTTATTATTTTGTCCACTCTAATATTATTTTGTCCACTCTAATATTATTTTGTCCACCCTGTTATTATTTTGTCCACCCTGTCATTATTTTGTCCACTCTGTTATTATTTTGTCCAGCCTGTTATTATTTTGTCCACTCTAATATTATTTTGTCCACTCTAATATTATTTTGTCCACTCTAATATTATTTTGTCCACTCTAATATTATTTTGTCCACTAATATTATTTTGTCCACTCTAATATTATTTTGTCCACTCTGTTATTATTTTGTCCACCCTGTTATTATTTTGTCCACCCTGTTATTATTTTGTCCACTCTAATATTATTTTGTCCACTCTAATATTATTTTGTCCACTCTGTTATTATTTTGTCCACCCTGTTATTATTTTGTCCACCCTGTTATTATTTTGTCCACTCTGTTATTATTTTTGTCCACTCTGTTATTATTTTGTCCACCTGTTATTATTTTGTCCACCCTAATATTATTTTGTCCACCCTGTTATTATTTTGTCCACTCTGTTATTATTTTGTCCAGCCTGTTATTATTTTGTCCACTCTAATATTATTTTGTCCACTCTGTTATTATTTTGTCCACTCTAATATTATTTTGTCCACTCTGTTATTATTTTGTCCACTCTGTTATTATTTTGTCCACTCTGTTATTATTTTGTCCACTCTAATATTATTTTGTCCTCTAATATTATTTTGTCCACTCTGTTATTATTTTGTCCACCCTAATATTATTTTTGTCCACTCTGTTATTATTTTGCCCACTCTAATATTATTTTGTCCACCCTGTTATTATTTTGTCCACTCTAATATTATTTTGTCCAGCCTGTTATTATTTTGTCCACTCTAATATTATTTTGTCCACTCTGTTATTATTTTGTCCACTCTGTTATTATTTTGTCCACTCTAATATTATTTTGTCCACTCTGTTATTATTTTGTCCACTCTAATATTATTTTGTCCACTCTAATATTATTTTGTCCACTCTGTTATTATTTTGTCCACTCTGTTATTATTTTGTCCACTCTAATATTATTTTGTCCACTCTAATATTATTTTGTCCACTCTGTTATTATTTTGTCCACCCTGTTATTATTTTGTCCACTCTGTTATTATTTTTGTCC
Organism: Gobiocypris rarus; assembly: GCA_023029165.1. Lineage (NCBI taxonomy): Eukaryota > Metazoa > Chordata > Actinopteri > Cypriniformes > Gobionidae > Gobiocypris > Gobiocypris rarus. The sequence goes on along the minus strand of CM040927.1, from coordinate 1,739,500 downwards.
ACTCTGTTATTATTTTGTCCAGCCTGTTATTATTTTGTCCACTCTAATATTATTTTGTCCACTCTAATATTATTTTGTCCACTCTGTTATTATTTTGTCCACCCTAATATTATTTTGTCCACTCTGTTATTATTTTTGTCCACTCTGTTATTATTTTGTCCACCTGTTATTATTTTGTCCACTCTAATATTATTTTGTCCACTCTAATATTATTTTGTCCACTCTAATATTATTTTGTCCACTCTGTTATTATGTTGTCCACCCTGTTATTATTTTGTCCACCCTGTTATTTTGTCCACTCTAATATTATTTTGTCCACTCTGTTATTATTTTGTCCACCCTAATATTATTTTGTCCACTCTGTTATTATTTTGTCCACCCTGTTATTATTTTGTCCACCCTAATATTATTTTGTCCACCCTAATATTATTTTGTCCACCCTAATATTATTTTGTCCACTCTGTTATTATTTTGTCCACCCTGATATTATTTTGTCCACCCTAATATTATTTTGTCCACTCTGTATTTATTTTGTCTTCACTGTTATTATTTTGTCCACTCAGTTAATTATAATTTTTTTTAACAATTTCGTGACAATGAAAAAAAAAGTGACAATGAAAATGTACTGGAGTATCAATAATGCAGTACTTTAAAACGTAAACAAAATACCTTTTAAGCATTTGTATATGAAAACAAAACAAAAAAAAAATTATACTTTTGTGGGAAAGTAATTCATACATAATATTTACATTTTCTGGTAATGTATAACAGTTTTTTCTGATTGCTTAAGCACATTTTTTGTAACTATTGGCTATTTTTGCAAAACTCTACACACAAATAAGAAAACCTTTCACCCAATCATCAAAACATTGTAGTTCTCTTGCAAAAGCGAACACAGCTAGATTAACTCTTCACACCTTTGAAAAAATTGTGTTTTCGTATCAAACAGTAAACACAAGCCATCATCTACTAAGCACACAATGTGCCAACTACACACTGATGGTATGAATACAAAACACATCTGGCTTTTGCTTTCTCTGTGTACAGATGTCAATTTGAGGTCTTACTTTTGTCATAGTGTCATGTAAACATACAAGGATCCAAACTTCAACTATTGGTGTTTATTCACACTCATCAAAACCAAGACAAAGTCAGAACACAAAATAGTAATTTCACAAAAAAAAAAAGAAAAAGAATTCAGCTTACATCATGTTGTCTTTCTGGGTCCGGCCACACAATTTTGTCCACATCACATGCGATATCCTCCAGTCCAAGGCACCAGGGAAAATATCTCCTTGAATGCCGTATCCAGGCCTGCCATGATGCCTGGTCAATATCTCCACATGCCTCCTCCATTGCCTGTAAAAGGGTCGTACACTTTCCAGCGCCAGGCAGAGAAGAACTCCTCGATGGGATTTAAGAATGGAGAGTATGGAGGGAGGTTGAGTGCCATGAAGAATGGGTGGTCTGTAAACCAGTTACGGACCAAAGAAGCCCTATGGAAACTAACATTGTCCCATATGATGACATATCGGGTATGCTCTGGTCTCTGAACAGTGAGCATGTCATGTAAGGTGTCCAGGAATGCAATATTGTGTGCAGTGTTGTATGGGCCTATGGTTGCATGATGGTGAACAACACCATTTTGGCTTATAGCTGCACACATGGTTATGTTACCAACACGTTGTCCTGGGACATTGATGATGGCACGGTGTCCAATAATGTTCCTGCCACGTCTCCTGGTTTTACTGAGTTTAAAACCGGCCTCATCTTCAAAAAGTAGCTCATGTCCCATGGCATCTGCTTCTAGTTCCATCTCTCTCTGGACAAGACAAAACAAATGCAACACATCAGGTCCATGCACAGCACTACAGTATGCACTTCCAAATTCAGAACCAATGACACTATAGCTTACCTGCACATATTCATATCGCAGTTGCTTTACACGTTCTGTGTTTCTCTCGAAAGGAACTCTGTAAATTTGCTTCATTCTTATTCTGTTGCGCGCAAGTACACAACTTGCAGAAATGCTTACACTGTGTATATTTTGAAAGATGGTGTCATTATCAATTATGCGCTGCTGTATTTCGTGCAGTCTTATTGCATTAATGGCACTGGAGTGAACATTCTTCCTCTGCCCCCAACATCTGGACGTCTAGTAATTCTGTAAAGTAACAATTTCAGTATTTTTGCATGTATGGTACTGTTGTGTTTCTCATTAGAGTATGGCAGTGCTACAAAGTACTTATCGATTCTCATTTCGAAATGTCCTAATGATGGTTGCCACAGTGTAGCGGCTCAAATTAGGCTGAACCCATTGGCCAGCTTCCCTCAGGGTCATCCCATGGTTGATGACATGGTCCACTATTGTAGCACTGATGTCATCAGTTATTCTATTTCTTACTCTTCTTACCCTTCCTCTTTCCCCTCCTCGTCCTCTTCTTGCTCCTCCTTGTCCTTGTCCTCTTCCTCTTCCTCTAACCCTCTCGCTTCATCACCTCCACGTCCTCTTCCTCCTACTTCTTCACCTCCATGTCCTCTTCCTCCTACTTCTTCACCTCCACGTCCTCTTCCTCCTACTTCTTCACCTCCATGTCCTCTTCCTCCTACTTCTTCACCTCCACGTCCTCTTCCTCCTACTTCTTCACCTCCACGTCCTCTTCCTCCTACTTCTTCACCTCCACGTACTTCTTCACCTCCACTTCTTCACCTCCTACTTCTTCACCTCCACGTCCTCTTCCTCCTACTTCTTCACCTCCACGTCCTCTTCCTCCTACTTCTTCACCTCCACGTCCTCTTCCTCCTACTTCTTCACCTCCACGTCCTCTTCCTCCTACTTCTTCACCTCCACGTCCTCTTCCTCCTACTTCTTCACCTCCACGTCCTCTTCCTCCTACTTCTTCACCTCCTACTTCTTCACCTCCTACTTCTTCACCTCCACGTCCTCTTCCTCCTACTTCTTCACCTCCACGTCCTCTTCCTCCTACTTCTTCACCTCCACGTCCTCTTCCTCCTACTTCTTCACCTCCTACTTCTTCACCTCCTACTTCTTCACCTCCACGTCCTCTTCCTCCTACTTCTTCACCTCCACGTCCTCTTCCTCCTACTTCTTCACCTCCACGTCCTCTTCCTCCTACTTCTTCACCTCCACGTCCTCTTCCTCCTACTTCTTCACCTCCACGTCCTCTTCCTCCTACTTCTTCACCTCCACGTCCTCTTCCTCCTACTTCTTCACCTCCACGTCCTCTTCCTCCTACTTCTTCACCTCCTACTTCTTCACCTCCACGTCCTCTCCCTAGGCCTCCTCTGATTGTCACTCTTCTCACTCTTACTGCTCCTTCCATTGTACTCCACACAGACAGATTACCAGTGACTTATTTATAGTGCTTAGGCTGATTGCAAAGTGAACTAATTATCTAAAACAGTTTTCACATGTGAAAGTGTGCCAGACAGTTGGCAAAATAGTGTTAATGATAGCCATACATGTGTATAATTTTGCTAAGAGTGTGTTGGAAATTTGGTAATTGAGTGTAAGCAGTGAATTGTGCCTACAGTTTTGCAAAGTGTGTGTTACAAAATTGCAAATTGAGTGCAAAGCAGTGTTTGTGCTTTTAGTTTTGCAAACTCAGTGAGTTGTTTTGCTATACGTATTAATAGTTTTATAAATTGTGCTACAAGAATCACGATTAGCGCTTAAGCATTCAGAAAAAACTGTAACTGGCGTGCTTTTAAAGGGAGAAAAGTACAAGAGCTGTCTAAGATAATGTACACAGTGCCCATTAAGTGTATGTGTATATATATATATAATATTTTAAATTTTTGTTTATTGAAACATTGAAACCATTTAAATTATTTTGTCTATTAAATGGTTAAATGTATTTTCTCAAGCTTGACCAAAATAATTTTCAAATGTTTTACATCACCCTATCATACATTTAATGTAAACACTTATTTTCTACATTTGATGATGGCCAAAAGGCACCGTATACCGGGAATAACCCGTCAGCTTGCATGCAACATGGCAGAGCAACGGTTTTTAGAAACCAGTGCCATTGTAGAAATCCTCACAATTAATTTATCCTTCAAATGTAAATGTGCCAATAGTATAGATAATGTGATTATCATTTGGCTGTTCATATGATCTCAGGGATGCCAGCAGGTGGCGCTGCAGTGTTCTTGGAATATAAAGAAGATTATGTTTCAGCATGTTCATGAAACACGTTAAGACCATCACATCTTAAATGGGCTAAGACCTTAAGACATGTTAAGACCTTAAAGTAAGGTGGGGTAAGACCACTGTAAAACCGCAGTAAACCTAAAATCTTAAAGTGTTTATGAAATCTCAATCAGATTAGGTTAACATAAAGACGTAAAAACAGTATGCCCATCCCACAGATGTGCCAACAGTGGAAAAATATGCATTTAATATCAGGCAAATAGCCAGAGGAGAAATGTTGTATTCGATATAGTGAAGACTACTTTCATTTTGTAAGCTGACTGAATTTCCAGCCCTGTTGTGCACTTTAAACTGTGATTGGTTTTGTAAAAATGTCATTCAAATGTAATTTAATATTTGTGCTAATTTAAAAAAAAAAAAACATTTCTATAAGGTTATGCCAAACTTTAAGAAATGCAGAATCAAATATTTTCTATAAAGTGTAATAATTTCGGTCTTTAAAAATAATTGCGTAAAACAAATATTAATACTATTAATAATATAATTAATATGTGAGGTTAAATCAATTAATACAGCAAAAGATCACAGAACTCATCCCATCAATTGCTATACTGATATTTGTACTTCTAAGGGATATTACAAAAGGACTAACAAGTGATACTTAGGGGGAAAAATATACATTTATTAACCTAATTTAAATTTTTTTTGCATGCAATGTTTTAATGTATTGGGAGGGACATGAACATTAACTGCAATGACCCGAATTCCAGGAATGGTGCGTTCAAGGCATGTCGGAAAGATCGTATTTACGAGTTGAACACACATGAACGAGCTCGGGAATTTCTTTAAGACCCGATCTTTACGAGTTGGGGGTGTTTCTTATTATTTCTTCTCATTTGATGAAATTTCCTTCCCACTTCGGAAGTCGTGATTATGAGCTCATCGGATTCATTTTTTTAAAAAACTAGTTAACTAGTAGGGGGAGTGGGGTAAGATGAGCCATTTTTTATTTATGTGGTCCTCAAGATAAGGCAGAAGGTCAATGAAAGTATCCAAAGTAATTTCAGGATGTTTGCTATCATTTTAAATGACCAGAATGCATCTACGACAAAGGGTTCTGAAAATATGGCCTCTTTCTGTGGCTCAATTTACCCCAGGTTAGGGGTAAATTGATCCGAGTCAGTGAGTAAATTGCATCATCTGAGTGTAAACAGACCGTCTGATTGAATCTGAATCAAAGGTAAAAATACCTCTTTTAAAAACACCTTCGATAATCATATTTCCTTAAACAAAAAGTAATATTTATTACTTAAAGCTAACTTAAAAAATCTAAAATCAACCAAATGAAGTCAAAATTGTGTAACCTTCCCAAAACAGACTAAACTGATATTGTTGAGAAAAAAATTAAAGGATTAGTTCACTTCAAAATGAAAACGTCCTGATAATTTACCCACCCCCATTTCATCCAAGATGTTCATGTCTTTCTTTCTTCAGTCGAAAAGAAATGAAGTTTTTTGAGGAAAACATTCCAGGATTTTTCTCCAACGGTTGAAGGTCCAAATCAATGCAGTTTCAAAGGAAGGGCTTCAGAGGCTCTGCACGATCCCAGAGGAATAGGGTCTGATCTAGACATACCATCCGACATTTTCAAGAAAAATAAACATTTATATCATTTTTAACCTCAATTGCTCATGTTGCGCTGCTCTGCGACAGCCACGGATTGCGTTATCACGTCGGAAAGGTCACGCTAGGCGTAGGCGGAAGTACCGCACCAATCGAACGCTCGAGGAAGACTTGTTTTACATCTGTGATTCATCCTTAACATTTTGGTCTGAAGTTAGTTATTTTCTTTTTGCCCTAAGAAATGTGAATAATAAATTATCTCCTTTCACACACAGAAGAGAAATGTTTGAATATGTGGTGAACTTCTACATTTTTGCATGGTAAATATTACATCCATAAACAAAAAATTGCAAATGCATACCGAAATGCAATTTATCCTTAAAAGAGATGGAAGTAGTCATTCAAGTTCATTAAAATAAAAAGAATAACATTTTGTTAAACTTTATGGAGGAATTCTTTTTATTGTAATGTCCACACTATGTTTACTAAACTCTGTGAATCTTAAATGTGTCAATAGGAAAAAGGAAGAAATATTTAGCTATTTAGCTTTTGTTTTACTATACAGATTTGTTTTTGTCGTTGTTTCTTTTGTTTTTGTTTGACTAGCTCATTTGTTTATGAATATGTGACATCTGTCCTGTGAAGCATTCCTGGTGTATGCTAAAATCAGAGATTTGAATAATTTGTTTCCATAAAAAAATAAAAAAAACAAGTGAATGTGCAAAGACTAATACAAACGCCCTTTACCAAAAAAACACTCCATCTCCAACTTCAAAACCATCCGACATCTTTGTTTAACCTTGTTTTGCTAAAGGATGTTTGTATTATTGGGACATTAAAATTTTCAAACCCAGCGATTGGGTTGTCCTAAGCAAACATTTAACCCAACCACAGGGTTAAAACAACCCAACCGCAGGGTAAAAGACCCAACTGCAGAGTTAAAATGACCCAACCGCAGAGTAAAAGACCCCTGACCCAACAGCAGGGTAAATGACCCAACCGCAGGGTTAAAATGACCCAACTGCAGGGTTAAAATGACCCAACCGCAGGGTTAAAATGACTCCAACCGCAGGGTAAATGACCCAACCGCAGGGTTAAAACGACCCAACCGCAGGGTTAAAACGATCCAACCGCAGGGTAAAAGACCCAACCGCAGAGTTAAGACGACCCAACCGCAGGGTTAAAATGACCCAACCGCAGGGTTAAAACAACCCAACCGCAGAGTAAAAGACCCCAACCGCAGGGTAAATGACCCAACCGCAGGGTTAAAACGACCCAACCGCAGGGTTAAAATGACCCAACCGCAGGGTAAATGACCCAACCGCAGGGTTAAAACGACCCAACCGCAGGGTTAAAACGATCCAACCGCAGGGTAAAAGACCCCAACCGCAGGGTAAATGACCCAACCGCAGGGTAAATGACCCAACCGCAGGGTTAAAACGATCCAACCGCAGGGTAAAAGACCCAACCGCAGGGTTAAAACGATCCAACCGCAGGGTTAAAACGATCCAACCGCAGGGTAAAAGACCCAACCGCAGAGTTAAGACGACCCAACCGCAGGGTTAAGACAACCCAAATGCAGGGTTAAAATGATCCAACCGCAGGGTTAAAATGACCCAACCGCAGGGTTAAGATGACCCAACCGCAGGGTTAAAATGATCCAACCGCAGGGTTAAGACGACCCAACCGCAGGGTTAAAATGATCCAACCGAGAAGAGATTGCACTCCAAATCCAAGTATTTGAAAAGGCATTTATTTTCAATAAAAATGATTCATAATATTAGAAAAGTGAAAATAAAGCATCTTTAATAACAAGTGTTTAGGGGTTAGGTAACACTGTGAAGCTGCTTTGAAACAATCGGCATTGTAAAGAGCGCTATATAAATAAAGGTGCCTTGACTATTAGTCTTCTACATCCATGGGCTGTACTTCCGCCTATGTCTAGCGACTCCTTTCTTGCTTGATTACGTTAATCACTGACCCACTGTGAGCAGAGCAATATGGGTAATTTCAGTTAAAAAGTAAATTTTTATTTTTCTTGAAGATGTCTGATGATTTGTCTGGATCAGACCCTATTCCTCTGGGATCGCAGAGCCTCTGAAGCCCTTCCTCTGAAACTGCAGTAATTCGGACCTTCAGCCATTGGTTCCCATTGAAATCCATTATAAGGAGAAAAATCCTGGAATGTTTTCCTCAAAAAACTTCATTTCTTTTCCACCAAGAAAGAAAGATACGAACATCTTGGATGAGATGGGGGTGAGTAAAATATCAGGAGATTTTCATTTTGAAGTGAACTAATCCTTAACTTAACCACACTGCCTTAAGGTGGCCTAATTCACCCACAGCATTTACACCCATCCATACTACAATAACAATAATATTTTGGATAAAACTAACTTACCAATCCAGGCTAATGTTTAGATAAATGATTTGCATGGTTTTATATATCATAAACCACCAATACTGATCATAAATATTTCAAATTTGGTAATATGTTAAAATATTACTTTGACAACCCCAAACCAGTGTTTAGTAAAAGGTGCCATCCACTCCTCCCATGTGCTTCTCATTTTACAGACTGGCAGAAATTATTAGAAATATGAAAAGGCATTTATTTTCAATAAAAATGATTCATCATAGGCTTCATAAATACATTTAAAACACATCTGATGCGCATTCTTTAAAACCTTTTGTGTGGTGAAGAAAGAGAAGGTACTGCCATCTTGCACCTGACGTCATAAACACGACTTTCCGACTTGAATACGAACTTCGCAGGATTTGTATTACCTGCGTACTAGCGAGTTCTACCATTTTGAAGGGCTGATATGCAAATTGTCGTGTGGTGTGTCGTGTGTGTTTCCGTGAGGGTGAAGATGTCTGATGGTTTCCCGGATGTAGTGTACCGAAGGCCCGCCTATCATCGCGTCTTTGCCCCGCCTCTTCAGCTGTCGTCCAATCCATTATAAGGAGAAAAATCCTGGAATGTTTTCCTCAAAAAACTTCATTTCTTTTCCACTGAAGAAAGAAAGACATGAACATCTTGGATGAGATGGGGGTGAGTAAAATATCAGAAGTTCATTTCCGAGAAATTCAAATGCACAGGCAGCAGCAACATAAGTCGCTAAGCAACGCATTCGCAGCAACATGTAAACAAATACCACATATCATAGCATAAACAAATACCATATCGCACTGCTACACTAACCCATCGCTAATGTTTAGATAAATGATTTGCATGGTTTTATACATTGCTAAACCACCAATACTGATCATAAATATTTTCAAATTTGCAATATGTTAAAATATTACTTTGACAAACCCCAAACCAGTGTTTAAAGTAAAAGGGTGCCGTCCACTCCTCCCATGTGCTTCTCATTTTACAGACTGGCAGAAATTATTGAAATATATGGTCACACACGACAATAACAGTGTACAGTTGCCAAGATATAAGGGGGTGGGTTAACTTACCCACTGGCTCATCTTACCCCGCTCCCCCCTATAATTCCGGTAGCATGTGAAGGCAGTGACATTGTCAGGCTTCTTATTTACAACAAAATACGCTACTTTCCCCAAATATAACAGCATTGTAATATATAACAATATAAAGTGTAGCGATAAACTTTACAGGGGCTTCATAAATACATTTAAAACACATCTGATGCGCATTCTTTAAAACCTTTTGTGTGGTGAAGAAAGAGAAGATACACCGCCATCTTGCACCTGACGTCATAATCACGACTTTCCGACTTGTAAATACGAACTTCGCAGTAGGATTTGTATTGATTTTAAGGTACCATGAGTTCTGCCTGCATTGTGAAGGGCTGATATGCAAATTGTCGTGTCGTGTGTGTGTGTTTCTGTGAGGGTGAAGGCAGTGGGTGGGGCTAAGGTTTCCCGGATGTAGTGTACCGAAGGCCCGCCTATCAGCGCGTCTTTGCCCCGCCTCTTCAAGCTGTCGTCCAATCGCAGCGAGCCTCCTCCGCTCCTCCCTCCCTCCCCGCCCTGCGTCTCTTCCTCGCGTCGCTACTGCAGTGAAACCCACGGAAACAGACGGAAAATAGGTTACGCCGCCGCCGCTGCTGCTCCTGTGTCAAAACCAGCCTTTTTGACAAAACAACGAGACCAAGAGCATAATTTTCCTCTTATATCTGTGCTGTCATTTATTGCTGTTCATTTCCGAGGGGGAATTCCGTCGCACAGGCAGCAGCAACATGGTAAGCAACGCATTCGCAGCACTGTAAACAAATACCATATATCATAGTTTCAAATGCATCCTGCACGCACTGGGCTACACACTCAACCCATCGCCAAGCTGTCATAACACGACGATTTATGTGCTTCCCATTGTGCATTTGCCTGGTTGTGAAAATGTGAATATGTGTGTCCATTGTTGGTCTGTTTCATCCAAAGTGGCTGCAAAGCCATCGCAGGAATAAAGGCTCACCTGAGTCAGTGCTGAATGTCCCTTGTGATGCTGTTTGGCATTTAAAGCTAAAGCCAGAGCCATTAAGTATGACATTCGTGATTAAGAACATCTTCATTTACATGATTGTGATGGATTGTGCAGGCCATAAAGCGCAGGTTGTTTTTCACACATTCTTATAGTATGCATTATGTCGGTATGCATTGTATAATATTATATATATGTAATCCCTCATGTATTGTATCTGGTGTTAATACCATTATATTGGATGATTAACATATTCAAGTACTATAGTATTTGCATGATACTTATAAAGGATACAAATGGTAATATCCACAGTATTGTCTAAATGTGCATTCATTGTAAATATCTAGAAATTGTACGCACCAGAATCTCATTAAGCATCATGATTGACAGATTGCAGTGCAAGCCAACCCGTCCTTCTCGCTGCATCATTTATGCTTGGGATGTTCGGTGAGTTGAAGTATTATCTGCTGACAAGTCCACGTGGATTTGGATGAATATTACACGTCTTGAGATTTGCAAACACCGATCAATACAGATGGTATGCGAGTCCCTGACATCAGATGAGCGGCTAACCACTGCAGATTAGGAAAAGATGAGGTTAACTGGAGCAAAATCTAGGTCTGGCCTACCGCGTTCTGCTCCAGGTCCTTAGGGGTTCGGCTTTTTAATAAAACCCTGCGCCAAAGTCTGTCTTTTTCTGGAAGAGTCTTATGACGGTGTCATGTCAAACTCAAACACCAACCCTGAAACATTGAGTCTGTGTTGTGACATTCTGGAAATCTTAATTAAGTTAATTACACAAAAATCCAGACCCTTGACTAAATCTTTCATTGATGATATTATGAATATTGCATTGGTATGCCTTGCCTGATATGCATATTTCAATGCAGCGCCACCATAAGTGGCTTTTTAAGGCCACTCTTTTGCATTTTGGTGTAAAAATGTAGGCTCTAGGTTTCTGGTGCATGTCCTGCAGATAGCAATGGCTTTGTGTGGCTCCTTTCCTTATATAATAGTGTGTTATCCCAGCAAGCAGTAGCCGTTATTTCACCATCTCCGTTAACTTGATATAGTCTGGCTACTACTAGCCAAAATAACAGTGAATTTGGTAACATGTCGTTTTTGCCAAAATAACTTGCGAGATGTATGATATTCCATCACGTACGCCAAGTCAACAGGTGTTCGGTTTCATTTCTCTCTCTCAAGTCATTTCACTCGGCGGCCATCTTTGAGACGTCTCTTGCGCATGCAAGTGCAACTCCTGTCTTTCTGAACGGGAAAATCTCCAAAACTGCTCGCCGAACTTACGATTGAATTTCATCTTTGAAATCGGCAATGAAATCTGACAACATCTGTCTCATAAATTACGTTTCTAAACACTTGAATCATGCATTTTTCAGCCTGGATGAAGCTAATGCGCATGCATAATCTCAGAGCACTGCCTGTTTCTATAGCAACCGGAGCTCAGTGACTCGATGACTTTACTAATCAACGATTGGTTATTTCATTTAGAAGGCGGGGCTTATTCGCCATATTAGGCGTTGCACTTTCTCCCATTCATTAATAATCAGAGTTAGGGCTGTTTGATTCCGAAATTTTTGGAATTGTTTTTCGTTTTCGATTCATGTTTTTTAACGAAATGGATGGAGGAACCTAGTCCGGAGTGACTGCAGGATACAATGCAGAAAGTATCCTTCACTGAAACTTTATTTGTAAAATGAAGATATTTCAGTAACTGATTTTTAATTATGGATGCTCCTGAAATGGCGGTAGCCCAGCAGTAAATACACGTTATTCAAGCATTTTTGAATAATTATGACGTATGCAATATTGGACCCACGGGTGGGCGCAGAGCTGAAGTGGTTTAGTGCTTTTGCACTGAATTTACGAGCAAAATAAACACAAGTTGCGTTCGTTACTAAAGCAACAGTAGACTCGGTCATTAATATGTACTCTAGGTGCATTTTCTTTCAGAATTATCATTGGATTATAGAAAATAAAAGAAAATAGAAAATTAAAATAAGACCCTCACTACATCTGCATCTGTAAGCAGCGCTTACCACGACAACCGTTCACGATTTAAACTAAAATTATGGAGTTTTTGTGTACAAAATGTAATAAGCTTGTCCACGATGCAGGATCACAGAAGGAAATAATGACAATAAACACCATTAACATAAGTGGCTTTATTTGAACATTTAGGCATGAAAAAAATAATTTGTTAGAATAACGTTCTAGTGACGTCATTACAGAATGACGCAAAATAACCGCTGAATTGTTTTATTTTTAACTGGTTATTTGAAAGTAACTGTCCGAAAGAAACTTTTGCAGAAATTAAATGGACTTCCAATCAAAATAAGCGATGAAATCGATTAACAACGCCTTGGAAACGAGGAGTCGATTCCCAGCCCTAATCGGAGTGCACCGTCTTCATATAAAGTCTTTGATTTATTTGACGTGTTCATGTTTTAGATGACTAGTCAATTCTTGGGCTTTGGTTAGACGTCTATTACATTTTCACTGACAGCTCAAATTTTGCCTTGTTTTAGCCTAGACGTCAGGGGTGTGTTTGGACCAAGCGGCTCCTCCCGCGGTCTCTCTTGAAGCCGATACAGAAGTGCCTTAAACTGCAGTTCCTCGACTGGCCACTAGAGACCGGCTCCAGAAGAGCAGAATCTCATTGAGCTCATGTTAAAATGCCCAACTTTACAGCAGAATAAAACATGTTTACAGCCTGGGACAAAGTGTGGTTTTGGTCTAAACGGCTAATTTTACCCTTCATGTCGACTGTGAGAGGGTGAATGTTTTTATAACTCATTCGTTTACATTATATAAAGCCTTAAAGTTCTGCATAATTAAGGGCGTGGCCACTTTGAGTGACAGCTGGATGGCGTTGCTTACATTATAGCAACAGTAGACTCGGTCATTAATATGTACTCTAGGTGCATTTTCTTTCAGAATTATCATTGGATTATAGAAAATAAAAGAAAATAGAAAATTAAAATAAGACCCTCACCACACCTGCATCTGTAAGCAGCGCTTACACAACACAACCGTTTCACGATTTAAACTAAAATTATGGAGTTTTTGTGTGCAAAATGTAATAAGCTTGTCCACGATGCAGGATCACAGAAGGAAATAATGACAATAAACACCATTAACATAAGTGGCTTTATTTGAACATTTAGGCATGAAAAAAATAATTTGTTAGAATAACGTTCTAGTGACGTCATTACAGAATTACGCAAAATAACCGCTGAATTGTTTTATTTTTAACTGGTTATTTGAAAGTAACTGTCCGAAAGAAACTTTTGCAGAAATTAAATGGACTTCCAATCAAAATAAGCCATGAAATCGATTAACAACGCCTTGGAAACGAGGAGTCGATTCCCAGCCCTAATCGGAGTGCACCGTCTTCATATAAAGTCTTTGATTTATTTGACGTGTTCATGTTTTAGATGACTAGTCAATTCTTGGGCTTTGGTTAGACGCGTCTATTACATTTTCACTGACAGCTCAAATTTTGCCTTGTCTTGACGTCAGGGGTGTGTTTGGACCAAGCGGCTCCTCCCGCGGTCTCTCTTGAAGCCGATACAGAAGTGCCTTAAACTGCAGTTCCTCGACTGGCCACTAGAGACCGGCTCCAGAAGAGCAGAATCTCATTGAGCTCATGTTAAAATGCCCAACTTTACAGCAGAATAAAACATGTTTACAGCCTGGGACAGAGTGTGGTTTTGGTCTAAACGGCTAATTTTACCCTTCATGTCGACTGTGAGGGGGTGAATGTTTTTATAACTCATTCGTTTACATTATATAAAGCCTTAAAGTTCTGCATAATTAAGGGCGTGGCCACTTTGAGTGACAGGTGGATTGCGATTTGTCTGCTGTCTGTTAGTCATCATCACCTCAGCTCCGCCCACGTCCCGCCTCTTTACCCATTTTCTGTTATCCTGGGAGTGACTCGCTAAAAAAATGGCAACAACTAGCTCGTCTCTACTTTACGCTTCAGAAACGCTCTTCAGAATCTAATGGGTGACATCATATTTTTATACAGTCTATGGTTAAGACCGCTATTAGACGTCTTTTAAATGCAAAATTGTTTGCTGTGATGCAGCTCTTTAGGATCTGCAATTCAATTGGGTGAAGCTTTGCACAGCGCTAGATACTTTGATACTTACACTGAGATCTAGGGTACATTTACAACCATAAACTGAAAAGTTTTTCCTTTGCCTTGTTTCGCGCAGAGACGATACTACGCATCTGTAGACTGAACGCATGCAGTCGCCATTTTCACTAATTCACGTTTTTGCAGTTTATATGGAGACGATAACGGTATTGATTTAAAAAGACTTGCACTTTGTCAAAAGTTGTATGGCCTTAAAACATAACAATTTCTCTGTTTTTAGTTGAAAAAGGTGAAACGACGCCTCACAGTGCTCTATAAAATTAATTTAGTGTTTCCTAAATTCTGTTTTATTTTTTCCCAGATTTAGTTTTTCTCAAAAAAAAAATTGTTTTTTTTGTTGTTCTCTGGATTCCATTTTAATGCTTAGATAAACGTTTATTTGTAAAAATGCATGTTCTTATGAATTTAAATCATGACATTAATAAACAGAAATGACATTTTAGGGCCTTATGAAATCTTTGTTTTCCATTAAAATGTTCTGGATTGCATTTGAATGGTGTAAATTAAATTGTAGTGATTAAAAAGCATTTATAATAAGATAAATTCCTAACATTAACAAATTATTTATATAGATATATTTGTACAATAATAAGTGCAATAGGAAATGTTTTTTTTTTCCTTTCAGAAATCTGGATTCATAAATTATTATCAAAAGGTGGTAATGACACAAATCATTAACAATCTAGCCTAATAATCTCTGAACAAATCCTGTTATTTTCTGCATTACTGTAATCACAGATCCCTAAGTTTACTTCAGGCACTAAAGAAGGATTATTATCGTTATTATTAGTACGTCTGAGCACGGTTTCAGTGAAGGGCTGGACAGGTTTTGCTAGACTTTGCACTAGACATCATAAGGTCTGCTGTATAATGCAGTTTATCCTGTCAGGAGCCGCCCACCTGAACAGGACGAGCGTCTGTCTGACATGTAAAGTGATCCATCACAGTTTGTATTGTTCCTACATGGAGTTTAGATCAATAGGAATGCTAGCGGATCGCTTTCACCAGGTATTAGACACACACACACACACACACACACACACACACACACACACACACACACACACACACACACACTGCTATCAGCTGCTTGTGAGCATTAGTCATATATTGTGGGCTTCATGAAGGAGAATGAAGAACGATCATACTTGTTCTCTCTCCTTTATATTACTCATGCTTGCAATTTTACCTTTAGTAGAAAATAATCATCTTTATTTTGGGGGCTGATATTTTTGGCACCCAGCCAGTGTTTCGTGAATATCAGAATATACTTCAAGCCTTATAAAGCTCAGCTGGGAGAATCTTACACAAACCATGATTCAGTTCAGCTCAAGGTTATTTGTGTAGCTCTTTTCACAATACGTATTGTTTCAAATGCTTGCTTCATTCTTACAAATGAGGAAGTATTGTGTTATCAGTCAGAGATAAGTGTGTCATCCAGTGATATACAGCTGTGATATAGTAGGCCAACTAACCATATACACACATCCCTGTAGCCTGTCACGATTATTAAATAACCGTCTGATCACAATTATTTGACGTAACCGTGATTTAAGACAGCCATGATTTTTGCGCTCTTAAAGATCGCTCAATGGGGAGTTTAGAAGCGTGATTAAACTGACTGTAACTAACTGTGCATTCAACGTTTTTACGTGCATCTTCCAGCCAAATGTGTATATTATGGTTCTTTATGTAATTGGCCAGTTTGTTGACGAATGAGATTGTTTTTAGTTAGTTACTGAATGTAGCGAATTAGCATCATATTAATAATTATTCATTACGCTTTGATTATTCATTATGATTAATTATGAATATTTGAATCAGTTAAATAGATTAACTTGATGTAGCTACATTAACATTACAATCAATCAATCAATCAATCAGTTCATCCTGTGAACACTCATTATTGATTATTAATTAATTATAAGAAAAGGGTATTTTTCATGGCCACAGAAAAATAATTCTTCCTTTGTATTTACAGCGCTTAGAGCACATAACAAGATCGATCATTTAGGTGACAATTTGCTTGCAGGCTGGGAGTCAGAACCAATTTTTATTAACTAAATCACGGACAAGACTAAAGTAACATAAAACCATATATAAACATCACACATACACTCACCTAAAGGATTATTAGGAGCACACACTAATACTGTGTTTGAGCCCCTTTCCCCTTCAGAACTGCCTTAATTCTACATGGCATTGATTCAACAAGGTGCTGAAAGCATTCTTTAGAAATGTTGGCCCATATTGATAGGATAGCATCTTGCAGTTGATGGAGATTTGTGGGATGCACATCCAGGGCACAGCTCCTGCGTTCCACCACATCCCAAAGATGCTCTATTGGGTTGAGATCTGGTGACTGTGGGGGCCATTTTAGTTCAGTGAACTCATTGTCATGTTCAAGAAACCAATTTGAAATGATTGGAGCTTTGTGACATGGTGCATTATCCTGCTGGAAGTGGCCATCAGAGGATGGGAACATGGTGGTCATAAAGGGATGGACATGGTCAGAAACAATGCTCAGGTAGGCCGTGGCATTTAAACCATGCCCAATTGGCACTAAGGGGCCTAAAGTGTGCCAAGAAAACACCCCCCACACCATTACACCACCTCCACCAGCCTGCACAGTGGTAACAAGGCATGATGGATCCATGTTCTCATTCTGTTTACGCCAAATTCTGACTCTACCATCTGAACGTCTCAGCAGAAATCGAGACTCATCAGACCAGGCAACATTTTTCCAGTCTTCAACTGTCCAATTTTAGAAGATATGATGAACTTGCAAGGTTATTTCGACTCCGTCGAGGTTGAGGAAGTTGTATTGAGGTGTTGGGCCTGCTGGTCCACCGGCCATGTTGTGGCATTGGGTTTCCTGTCCCACACATGCACATGGCTTGGTGTGTGTAGGCCTACTTGACCTGGCTGAGAGCCAGACAAAAATGATGCGTCGGTTCAGCAAAACATAGAGGGCGGATCTGTGCATCTCTCTTTAAAGTCTGCAAGAAGTCACCACCTCTTAGGGTCAGTGAGCCAATCGTATTCAGGCTTTTGGAGGGAAAGTTTTACGATCCTTTGTCTCAAGTAGATCGTTTGCAGGTTGGTTCCTGATGAAGGAACTATTAAAGCTTCTTGTAATACTAATATGTTGCACAGGTATCGGCATATCATTGATTCAGATCTTTAAATTACAACTTCGTAGACACCAAACATGCCATACACCTGATTTTTGTTAACCATAGTATGCAGTTCTGAAACAAATCCAACAGAAATTGAATTAATACATAGACCAAACCCTATAAAAACAAATCATGAAATGGTTATATATATATGCATATATTTCTCAAGTGGTTATATATAGGTTATATGGGTTTAAGGTGGTTTATTTGTTATTTGTTATATTGAAGGGTTATTTTCTGGTGGTAAATCTGATCAGTTCCCATGTGTCCTGTAATCAGAGTCCTCTTCTGCTATTATGGGGTGGGGTCCATAGACAGCCGAGTGAGTTTTAAAGATTATTTGTAAAATTGGACAAATAATTGTCTCTGATTTGACTCAGTCGCTACAGAATTACACTACAGGTCAAAAGTTTTTGTATGGTAAGGTTTTTAAAAAAAGTCACTTCTGCTCATCAAGGCTTCATTTATTTGATCCAAAATACAGCAAAAACAGTAATATTATGAAATATTCCTCCAGTGTAGATCAGCTGTTTCCCAGTAGTCATTTGCAACTTATTCCTGTGATCAAAGCTGGATTTATCATCATTATTCCAGTCTTCAGTGTCACATGACCCTTCACTAATCACTCTCATATGAGGATCTGATGATCAACACACATTTATGATTATTATCAGTGTTGAAGACAGTTGTGTACAAATTTTCAGGAATATTTAATGAATAGAAAGTTCAAAATTACTGAAATATAAAGCTTTTGCAACATTATAAATGTCTATACTGTCACTTTTGATCAATTTAATGCATCCTTGCTCAATAAATGTATTAAAATAAAAGTTCTTAAATAAATAAAAACTTACTGTTACCCCCCAGATAAAAACTGTTATTTTGATCTTTCACTATTCACCAAAGAATCCTAAAAGAATGTTTTACTCTTAATTAAAGGTGTTGCACTACAAAGGATCTCACTAATCCTAATTATTTAATGAACAAAGCACACAAAAATCTTGTTTGACAAAGCCATAAAATTAAAAACAATTACTCGCAATTGATCATCTGCCAAATTTCAACAACTCATGCTCGTAATAATTACAATATAACGATAATGTTACGACAATATTTCTCCTGATCATTTTTCAAAAACCATGACCGTGTAGATACCACAAAATAAAAAATTATATATTTTGCATAATGAACGCAAATTTACAATAATTTTATTTAATTTTTTTGCAATGGGATGTAGATTTCCCTCTTAAACTTTCATCCCTGAATGAGTTCAGATGGTTTACTGAGCATGAGTTAAAGACATAAACACAGGTAATATTAGGGCTGCAAAATTAGTTGTATTTGTAATCGTGATTACAGTTGCGGATGCCTCAATTATGTTATCAGTCAATTAAAAAAAAGACCACTTACATTATTTGTGTGCTTAAGATGTTTTACAGGTTATCTTAAGGGTTTTTCCCCCCATAGTTTTAATTTGAGTTTTAGTGTAATAGGTTATTTGCAATCACGTGGTTTTGATGACGCGCAAAATTCAGCTGGAGGGCAGGAAGTAAATGAACAGGACGAGATGGAGGAAACTCCGTAATGTGCTGGTTTAGAAAGAAAATCACAACATATGTTGGACGTGATCCTTATGTTATGAAGAGGAACGAATATTCTTTTTTTCTACTGAATTTGAAGACTTGCCTGCCATCTAGACGGTTGATATAGAGAATGTGAAGCCGTGTTGAGTTCTGGTCTGTTTATATCGCGCTGTCTTTCTGCTAGGGAGTTTAGGTTGTGTTTATTTTCTCGACTCGTAATGTCACCGTTGTAGTAATTCATGCTGCATCGAGAAATGCCATAAACTCATTCATGCAGAAGGTTGCTGGTTCGATCCCAGGTCACCACCAGTGTGTCCTTGAGCAAGGCACTTTACTCCACGTTGCTTCAGGGTGATTGTCCCTGAAATTAGTGCACTGTAAGTCGCTTTGGATAAAAGCTCTGCCAAATGCATAAATATAAATATAACTCACACCATCGATCAGGTGGAAAACTGGACTTTCTACGTGTAAAAAAACATGTTTTTACGGTTTATATAAAAACACAGATTGAGGAGGTGACGGTAAGACGCTGGACAGCAAATCTAGTAATAATGCCACTGATTAAACCTACTCAATAAAATAAACACATTGCTTTTGAAAGTTGTTTTTTGTTTGGTTTAATTAACATTACATTTGCGAGTATGATTCTCACTCGGCTTATGAATTAACGTGCCCACAGCCACTTCAGAACTATTCAAGATCTTCCATAGATGTGATTTTGGTTGTAATTTGTTGAAATAAATAAACTGTTTTGGTGTCTGTCCGCTGAATGTAGCCTAATTAAGCCTCTCTGATTCGCCTGCATGGCCATATGGGAAATTTAATCTTTACAATGACAACAATAAGCTTCAATTACATTTACACCTTTCCAACAAAGAACTAGATCGACTTCTGTCAGCTTGTTGAACCCATTTTTATTTCTACCATATAATGATTGCTGAAGCAGCGGCGAATGCCCAGCGTGTTTTCACCAGAACCAGATCAACTTTGTACAGTACAATTATATTTTCTTCCCTGCAAATGATACCAAGAAGAATGTCAATATTTAACCAAGTCAAAAACAAAGGTAAGCCGGTATCCGTATAGAGTATCAGCAGACGCAAAACGCCATCAAAGGCGACACATTTTAATGTATAAAAGTGATAAAAGTAACGTAAACAATTTAAGCTCTTTGTGGTTTCTTTGTTTGATCGATCAGAGCAACAATAATACACACAAAACATAGGCATTTTGAGTTTTTGTTAGTGATTCCTATGTAGAAAAATCGCTTCTGCATTTCGCGCCTCAGCAGTGACGTCACGTGCAAACAACCTATAGCATGACGTTTTTTACTTTTTCTTTTATTTAAAGCTACACTGTGTGATATTTTTCCCCATCTAGCGGTGAAAAGGTATATGACCATCCAGTGAATATTAGTTTCTGTTCCTCTCAATTCCGATTTCGTTTTAACTCCTACGGTGGCTGATTTAGTCCAAGATTAATACGGCTTCCAGTTCGATCAAGTGATGAGGTTACTTTAGAAAACTATTATAATTTGCAGTTATTTAATTTGTCAGTTAACATGTAGGTTATGACATCTATGTAAAATGAATAATAGTTTTACCTTTTTTATTTTACCATTTCATTGCTAACATCAGCGATCAGGTTCCCAGACGAATGCAAGCTAATCTTAGTAAAGTAACTTTTATCAGTGCTATCGTTATTCTGTATATGTTATGCGACATCGCTAGCGTAAGGCAACGCGTTTACATTGTAGGCTATATCAGTCTCAAGCAATCCCCTCTTCACATTCGACACGGTGCCATCGGTGTTAAAACACCAAAGCGGCTTGAATTTACGGGAATGTCCCTCTTTGGCTACTGTACTTTCAAGATGGAGGGGCAACATGGCGACGCGCATTCGAACCCCTCACCCGTATGTATTTTCAATGGCATATTATAAACTTACGAGAATACTTTATTACTTGAAATAAATATATATATTAATGAGCACTTATATTTTTGAAAGAACTAAGTGTTTTTAGCTAAGAATAAACTAAAAAAGTTACACAGTGTAGCTTTAAAGAAACCAAACCAATGTATATTTGACGTTTGAGGCTTAACGCTATAGCATGTTTATTTCGATATAACAATGAATATGGCATGCAGTTGCTTCAAGCAATGGCATAAAGCTATTCAAAACATAATTCAATGTAAATTGTGATTAATCGTAATTAATAATGCTTCTCTACGTAGCATCTCCAGCCATGAAACTTTATTTTCACCTTGTTATTGAGTTTTGTTTTCGTGATGTGACGTTGTGCCGGATGTTGATTGTGCACTGGGGGTTGTGTGCGGTCTAATTGACTCTGAATGCAGAATGCATTATTTATGAACTGCACTGAGTGTTTGCCTCTTAGGCTTCCCAGACAATGTTCAGCCCACTAAAGAGTTCATTTACATCTCAGAAGAGCCCTCTAATGATCCAGGAATTCATTTAAAACTCTCTATATTCTCCTTTTTGAGCTGCAAGGCATCATTTGTTCTCATCAACTCATGGATAGTAGGTCTGCTGTGAATTGTCATTGCTCTAATTCATGTGCGGACTCAGGGGATCTGATATTAATAACCAACTCTTCAAAAACACTTCAGATGCCGTTTTACTGCGGCTCTGCATTTGCATATATTGCATCTGTTTTTCGCAGTCGGTTTCATAGGTTTGAGATGTTAATCTGTGCATCTCAAAGGATGCAAGTCTGTTACAAGACAAAACCACCAAGTGTAATGCACAATCAATATAATTGTTGTGTGATTAATAAATAAGGAAAATGTCTTCTGATTGTGGGATTAGGAGTTTTAATTAAGCCTAAAAGGCCTGAAATAGTGACAACATGTCCAGATCAAATCTCACCAACAAAATCAAGACAAGAAATAATATTTTACACATAAGAAAATTCATTACATTTACTTTGGATAAATAACCATTAATTATCCCAAATTCTATTTGCAATTCTTATTATTTTAAATAACTAAAATTTTGAGCTAAAATATGATAAATATGCATGGATGACTCATTCCTAGGTCCAGTAACATGCATTCATTTGGCTTGTACTTTTTACAGGCATAACATTATGACCGGTGAAGTGAATAACACTGATGATCTCTTCATTGCGCCTCCTGTAAGTGGGTGGGATATATTAGGCAGCAAGTGAACATTTTGTCCTCAAAGTTGATGTGTTAGAAGCAGGAAAAATGGGCAAGTGTAAGGATTTGAGCGAGTTTGACAAGGGCCAAATTGTGATGGCTAGACGACTGGGTCAGAGCATCTCCAAAACTGCAGCTCTTGTGGGGTGTTCCCGGTCTGCAGTGGTCAGGATCTAAAGTGCTCCAAGGAAGGAACAGTGGAGAACCGGCCACAGGGTCATGGGCGGCCCAGGCTCATTGATGCACGTGGGGAGTGAAGGCTGGCCCGTGTGGTCCGATCAAACAGACGAGCTACTGGAGCTCAAACTGCTCAAGAAGTTAATGCTGGTTCTGATAGAAAGGGATCAGAATACACAGAGCATCGCAGTTTGTTGCGTATGGGGAGGCATAGACCAGTCAGGGTGCCCATGCTGACCCCTGACCCTGCCGAAAGCACCAACAGTGGCACGTGAGCATCAGAACTGGACCACGGAGCAATGGAAGAAGGTGGCCTGGTCTGAGGAATCACGTGTTCTGTTACATCACGTGGATGGCCGGGTGTGTGTGCGTGGCTTACCTGGGGAACACATGGCCCCAGGATGCACTATGGGAAGAAGGCGAGTGGCGGAGGCAGT
Organism: Gobiocypris rarus; assembly: GCA_023029165.1. Lineage (NCBI taxonomy): Eukaryota > Metazoa > Chordata > Actinopteri > Cypriniformes > Gobionidae > Gobiocypris > Gobiocypris rarus. Next base: position 1,716,506 of record CM040927.1, on the reverse strand, counting down.
GTGATGCTTTGGGCAATGTTCTGCTGGGAAACCTTGGGTCCTGCCATCCATGTGGATGTTACTTTGACACGTCCCACCTACCTAAGCATTGTTGCAGACCATGTACAGCCTTTTAGGAAACGGTATTCCCTGGTGGCTATGGCTCTTCCAGCAGGATAATGCTCCGGCCACAAAGCACAAATGCTTCAGGAATGGTTTGAGGAGCAACGAGTTTGAGGCATTGACTTGGCTTTCAAATTCCCCAGATTTCAATCCAATCAAGCATCTGTGGGATGTGTGTAAGTCCGATCCGTGGAGGCCCCACCTCGCGATTTACAGGACTTAAAGGATCTGTTGCTATCATCTTGGTGCCAATTACCACAGCACACCTTCAGGGGTCTAGAGGAGTCCATGCCTCGACGGGTCAGCAAAAGGGGACCAGCACAATATTTGGTCATAATGTTATGCCTGGTCAGTGACAAAGACAGAGTTGTTTGGAGTGACAGCAATTCCACCTCATGGAGATTAGCATGTCCTGATCATGTGTTATTGCACAGTTCACTTAATCTTATGAAAAAGGAGGGTACAATTTACAATATGTATGATCTGAACTTGTTTAGAAACAGGTCCGGGCCGCTTCATACGAGTTCGCTTTGCATCCACAAGCGATGTGTCAGCCTTTCGCAACAGCAGCATTTCATTATAAACTCTTGGTAACATACTGTCCGAATCATTGAAGCCTTTCTGCTTTGTGAGAACAAACAAATCTATTCATAGGCGGAGGACGGGTAATGCTTGGCCTGTGCGTCTCACTCAATCCTCCACCGTAACGTCTGCTCTGGGGTCATATTCAAACCTCAACTATTAGTGGGACGAGAAACACTGACTCCAGATCAGCAGCTGCAAGCAAACTCATCCCACACTGTTTGCTGAGTGACCTAAACATGTTTAAAATGATCATACATTTTTACAACAGTGTGTACATAGATTAGATGTAATTGTGGAATAGTCCAATGTTTGAAGACATTAATACTTTTATTCAACAAAAAGTCGAGATGAAACCGAAGGAGCTGCAGATATAGGGCGGGGCTTGATTCTCTGCTTCATTGTTGATTGGATGTTGAGATGTGGGCGTGGCACTCAAAAGTGTATGCAGATGAGTGTGAGCTTGCAGGGGCGGAGTTTAAGTGCACTGCAGGATTCTCTAATCATTTAAAGTCATTTCACTGATTTTTGATTAAATAAATGAGCCTCGGTGAGCAGGCAAGACTCTTTCAGAAACATATATTTTTAAATATTTCCAAACTTTTATCTAAGCTGTTTTTGAGTGTAAAAGTTCTTTATCATTTCAAAGAGTGAAGTGCAGATAAATGGAGTTATCATCTCCTAAAAGAAAGAAGAGATTCTGAATTGAAACGAGTCGTCAGTAATTCAGTTTCTCACTGTGTAGGTATAACTAATTTGCATAATGCCAGCCTCTGCTCTTGATTGGCTGAACATCATCTCTTTGCCCCGCCCTTACACACTGTAGTTGTAACTAATTTGCATAATGCCCGCCTCTGGTCTTGATTGGCTGAACATCATCTCTTTGCCCCGCCCTCACACACTGTAGTTGTAACTAATTTGCATAATGCCCGCCTCTGGTCTTGATTGGCTGAACATCATCTCTTTGCCCCGCCCTCACACACTGTAGTTGTAACTAATTTGCATAATGCCCGCCTCTGCTCCTGATTGGCTGAACAGCATCTCTTTGCCCCACCCTCAAACACTGTAGTTGTATCTCATTTGCATAAGGCCCTCCTCTGGTCTTGATTGGCTGAACAGCGTCTCTTTGCCCGCCCTCACACACTGTAGTTGTATCTCTTTTTGCATAAGGCCCTCGTCTGGTCTTGATTGGCTGAACAGCGTCTCTTAGCCCCGCCCTCACTCACTGTAGTTGTATCTCATTTGCATAAGGCCCTCCTCTGGTCTTGATTGGCTGAACAGCGTCTCTTAGCCCCGCCCTCACTCACTGTAGTTGTATCTCATTTGCATAAGGCCCTCCTCTGGTCTTGATTGGCTGAACAGCGTCTCTTAGCCCCGCCCTCACACACTGTAGTTGTATCTCATTTGCATAAGGCCCTCCTCTGGTCTTGATTGGCTGAACAGTGTCTCTTAGCCCCGCCCTCACTCACTGTAGTCGTCTCTGAGACTGGAAGAGTTTGGTTGGTGTTGTTCATGTGGAGGAGACGCTGTTTTCTGCTGAGATTGAGACGGTCAAACCCTCGCCATCGGTACTGTTCCTATCACTGTGTGTCAAGAGCTGAGAATCAGATATGATAATGAGTGTTTGCTTTCTGACCAATCAGAGCAGAGCAGCTCTCAGAGAGGCGGGGTTTAGAGAGACTGAATCCTTGATGGAAGTGTTTCAGACACTGAGAGAACAGAGCTGATGTGCAGTGGAGATTATGAGGAAATGTTTTGACCTTGGATGCATGTAAAGCTGTTGTAGGAGACTCCAAAACAACTTTATGAGTCTTTAAAAATATCATATGTAATTAATTGTGAATGTTGAGTGAAAAATTTCTTTTTTTGTAGCTGCTCCTGGTGTTAGACTGTGTGTAGTGCTGTATGTAGCAGATAGTACATGTAAGGCCAGAATGCATTGAGAACACAGGCAAACTCTCATCGGTCCTACTGAGACGGATACAGAACCCATTGAACTGAACGGGACTTTATAAATAATAAATCAAACAGATGGAGATACAGAGGGTGGAGCTTTTAGTGTTTCATCTTCAGCATTCGGTTTGCATCAAATGAAAGTGTGATGTGTTGTGAAAATGTGTTGCATAGAAATGTTAAAACCAACATTTGTAAAGTAATCTAAAGGGAACAGGTTTTCAACCATTTGTGTCTCTTTGGTATGTTAATTAGGCCTGCAACAACTATAAATAAATAAATCAAATTGATTAAAAAAAAACAATTTGTCCTCAAAGTTTCTCAAATAATTCCCTTGGTGTAATCGACTCTTTGTGAAATGAAATATTGAAGTACGTTACCCAACATTCACAGTGGTTTTGATCAATAGAATATGAGACTGACACTTTCATATTGATCTCCTTCAACTCACAGAGGTCAATCATTTCAAACATATTTTATTGGACCGGTGAGCTCAGTTAAAGACGCAGTGTGTGAGTTTAAATAACACTTAAATAAACCGTTAAAGGTGCAGTGTGTAAGTATAAATAACACTTAAATGAACCGTTAAAGGTGCAGTGTGTAAGTATAAATAACACTTAAATAAACCGTTAAAGGTGCAGTGTATGCGTTTAAATAACACTTAAATGAACCGTTAAAGGTGCAGTGTGTAAGTTTAAATAACACTTAAATAAACCGTTAAAGGTGCAGTGTGTGAGTTTAAATAACACTTAAATAAACCGTTAAAGGTGCAGTGTGTAAGTTTAAATAACACTTAAATAAACCGTTAAAGGTGCAGTGTGTAAGTTTAAATAACACTTAAATAAACCGTTAAAGGTGCAGTGTATGCGTTTAAATAACACTTAAATAAACCGTTAAAGGTGCAGTGTGTGAGTTTAAATAACACTTAAATAAACAGTTAAAGGTGCAGTGTGTAAGTTTAAATAACACTTAAATAAACCGTTGAAAGGTGCAGTGTGTGAGTTTAAATAACACTTAAATAAACAGTTAAAGGTGCAGTGTGTAAGTTTAAATAACACTTAAATAAACAGTTAAAGGTGCAGTGTGTGAGTTTAAATAACAGTTAAATAAACAGTTAAAGGTGCAGTGTGTAAGTTTAAATAACACTTAAATAAACAGTTAAAGGTGCAGTGTATGCGTTTAAATAACACTTAAATGAACCGTTAAAGGTGCAGTGTGTGAGTTTAAATAACAGTTAAATAAACGTTAAAGGTGCAGTGTGTAAGTTTAAATAACACTTAAATAAACCGTTGAAAGGTGCAGTGTGTGAGTTTAAATAACACTTAAATGAACGTTAAAGGTGCAGTGTGTGAGTTTAAATAACACTTAAATAAACAGTTAAAGGTGCAGTGTGTAAGTTTAAATAACACTTAAATAAACAGTTAAAGGTGCAGTGTGTGAGTTTAAATAACACTTAAATAAACAGTTAAAGGTGCAGTGTGTAAGTTTAAATAACACTTAAATAAACCGTTAAAGGTGCAGTGTGTAAGTTTAAATAACACTTAAATAAACCGTTAAAGGTGCAGTGTGTAAGTTTAAATAACACTTAAATAAACAGTTAAAGGTGCAGTGTGTGAGTTTAAATAACACTTAAATAAACCGTTAAAGGTGCAGTGTGTGAGTTTAAATAACACTTAAATAAACAGTTAAAGGTGCAGTGTGTGAGTTTAAATAACACTTAAATAAACAGTTAAAGGTGCAGTGTGTAAGTTTTAGCGGCATCTAGTGGTGAGGTTGTGAATTGCACTCGCTCAACCCTCCTTTCGAAGCACATAGAGAAGCTACGGTGGCCGACACAGGACAAAGATATCATCGCCTGAGACCGCAGAGAGTAGCTTTCGCTCTGTAGAGAAGTTTGTCCCTTTAGGGCTACCGTAGAAACATGACACAAAATGGCGGCTTCACTGTAAGGGACCCGCGGTGTGTGTAGAGAGAAACGGCTCATTTAATAACGGTTCATTATGGTAAGGTCTTTATACACCACTGAAAACATTATGTATATTATATTGCATTTCTGTCAATAGATCCTCATAAAAAAATCTTGTATAATATTAATTGCTGTATTTTAACTGTTTGCTTGGTTTTTATTTTTATTGTATGTATGTATGTATTGCCATGAAGATAGCCACAGATGCTGACATGGCATGAAATAACTATACTGATACTGTGTAATCATTTAAAATCTTATGTTTTCTTCTTTCGTAGGGAAATGAGGCAAGTTATCCCCTGGAAATGTGCTCACATTGTAAGTATCATTACGTTTGTACCTAATTTACATACAAAATTAATTGGATAATGACAGTTATTGAACTGAACTCAATATCTTTCTAATTTGACAAGTTTGCATCATCAAATTATTAGGTTGGCTTAAAAAAGTCAACTTATCTACTATTTAAACTTATTATTATTAATATTAATCTGAATATTTGATTCTATATCATGCTGGTGACGTTAATTTATGTTAAAAACATGCCAATTCATGTTAGCAACATGCTAATCCACATTAACAGCATGTTAAAGCATGTTAAACACATGTTAAATAATGCTAGCAACATGCTAATTCATGTTAGCAAAATGCTAATTCATGTTAGCAACATGTTAAAACATGATAACACGTTAATGTAAGCGACATGTTAAAAAATACTAGTGAAATGTTAATTAATGTTAGCAACATGTTAAATCATACTAATCAAATGTTATACCATGTTAACAACTTGGTAATTAATGCTAGCATACATGCTAATTAATGCGACACATGCTAAATCATGCCAGCAATATGTTAATTCATGCTATCAAACATGTTAAAATGTGATAACATGTTAATGTTAGCAAACATGTTAAATAATACTAGTGACGTGCTAATTAATGTTAGCAGGATGATAAATAATGTTAGCAATGTGTTAATTCATGCTAGCAACATGTTAAAACATTCAAGAAACACGTTGATTCATGTTAAATCATGTTGGGCAATGCTAACAACATGGTAATTCATGTTATCAGCATGTGCTAAAACATGCCAGCAACACGTTAAATCATACTTGTGACCTGCTAACTAATGCTAACAAAATGTTAACTCATGTTAGCAAACATGCTAAAACATGCCAGCAACATGTTAAATCATGCTTGTGACATGCTAACATGTTAAATCACTTTAACAACATGTAAAATAATGCTAGCAAACATGTTAGAAAATTTTTAATTCATGCTAGCAAAATGTTAACTAATGCTAGCAACATGTTAAAACATGTTAGCAAAATGCCAAAACATGCTATCAACATGTTAAATCATGCTTGTGACCCGCTAATTCATGCTAACAACATGTTAAATCACTTTAACATTTTAACTCATGCTAGCAACATGTTAGAAAATGTTTAATTCATGCTAACATGTTAACATCCTGTTAATGTATGCTACATCATGCTAGCAACATGGTTAAACATGTTAACAATATGCTAATGCGTGTTAAATCATGCTAAAACTTGTTAACAATGTGGTAGTTCATTCTAGAAATGTGTTCCCCTCAATTCGAACCATTTCATTCCAACTTTTAACTTCCTGACAAGGCTTTTTCAAGCCAACTTTGCAAAGTCTGTTAATGAACTTTACTCGTCTAGTTGTACCGTTTGCATTACTGTGAATCAGCTTTGGAACAATCTGCATTTTCTAAAGCCTCATATTGACTAGAAGTATCTCAAAGTCTAATCTATTTCAGTATATTAAGTTAACTTGCTCTAAAGTGACTGAAATGTGATCCCTCATACCTGAGTTGGTAGTGGTGAAAACGATGTCAAGTCAAGCTGGTCTCCAGAGACACTGGGGCTTATTTTTAGCTCTGAAACCGTGTTTTAATTAGTTTTGCTTCCCTCTGATGTGCGGTAATGTGAATGGCACGTGTGTAGAGGAGGACGGGGAAACTGACACGCTGCAGTCCGTGTGTGTGCTAGTTAAACTTTGCCAAGATTAACCATTTGTGTGCCAAATTGAAGATATCTCATGCAAATGATGCATGGCATTCCAGCCCCAGATCTCTCACAGAGTTGAACAGTGACAGAAATAAGACCGAAAGAGCAAGACTTGGGAATCAGAGGTGCGTGCAGACGAGGCTCGATTATCGATTATCTCCATTATTTCAGGTTTGATCGATTCAACTTCAAAATGTAACTACAGTGGAGAGAATGCGCATGCAGAATCTGTGAAAATGTGAATAATTTGAGCAAAATAAGAGAGATCATACCAATGTTTTGTGAGTATCTTGTTTGTCCTGAGCAGTTACCCAATGTTCTCCTGAAAATTCCTCCAGATACTGCAAATCCTTCAGTTTTCCAGCATCTCGTGCATATTTGAGCCCTTTCCAGCAGTGACTGTGTGATGCTGAGGATGATTGAGGGACTCAAACACAGCTATTAAAGAAACACTCAATTCTTTTTCCAGCTCCACTAGAGTTAAATAGTTTTAATGTTTTCGAATCCATTCAGCTGATCTCCGGGTCTGGTGGTAGCACTTTTAGCATAGCTTCGCATATGTCATTGATTCAGATTAGACCGTTAGCATCTCGCTCAAAAATGACCAAAGAAATGTTATATTTTTCCTGTTTAAAACTTGACTCTTCTGAAGTTACATCGTGTGCTAAGACCGACGGAAAATGAAAAGTTGTGATTTTCTTGACCGATATAGCTAGGAACTATTCTCTCATTCCTGCGTAATAATCAAGGAACTGATGCTGTACCGTGGGTGCAATGATATTACTCCCCAGTATTACTAGTTGATTATACCTAGAATATCAAAATCAACTGCAGCCGGTCGATCTTTTTCTTATTTAGCTCCTAAACTCTAGAACAGTCTTCCTAGCACTGTTCAGGAAGCATAAATGTGACCTGATCCATAGAATGAGTCACAGTGACCCACATTTCAAAACTGAGATCTTGGTGTGTTGACGGACGTTTGGGGATCTCATGTGTTGCGTGATATCTCTGCAGCAGCAGTGCTTCGCCTGTGCTTCCCCATAATATAGTCCCAAATTAATATCTGCCTAGGAAATCGCCTAGTCTTAATCTGCATTTGTACTCGTTGTGAATACGCAGGCCACAAGAAGTAATTAGGTGTTATTATTTATTTTTTTTAGATCTCTTTTACTCGGGACATGCTAGCTGGCAACATAAGATTCCATTCATTATGCTAAGCTAAGCTAGCGGCGACCCTGCCAAACTAAAACAATGGATGCACTGAGACAAACATGCATTTGCCCACATATCTAAATGTAGGAGAGAAGTTGAATAAGCCCTATTTCTAAAAACGGTGGAGTGCTCCTTTAAGGGGATACCTGGAATATAGGGAAATGCTCAGAAGTGACAAGAGGATTAGTTGAGAATGTTAATTTCCAGTGAGTTTGGTAAATTTTGTCAACTTTAATAGTCATTTAAATATTAGCCAATAGTCAATTGGGTTATTTTAACTAGGGTTAACAGCGATTGGTTGTTTAAGCAAATATTTAACACGTTGGGTTAAAACAACCCAATGTAATTATTCTATATGATAAAAAAATTTTAACATTTTTTTATATATATATATATATATATATATATATAATGATATAAAAGTTTTAAAAATAATTATATATATATATATATATATATATATATATATATATATATATATATATATATATATATATATATATATATATATATATATATATATATATATGTATATATATGATATATACTATATTTACCCCAATGTGTTGACATTTTTATACTAAGAACAAACTATTTGTGTTTCAGATACTAGTATAATTCAATTTGATATATTCGTGATTTTACCAAACCAGGTTTTTGTGTTTTTGATTTCAGTTCACAAATGCAAATGACCCACTTTCAAGACCATGTGTGGAATAATGTGTCTCACACTGGCATGTGCACACACACACAACATCACACACACACACACACACACACACACACACACACACACACACACACACTGTCTCTCCTTGGCACACACACTCCCACACAAAAACCTTCAAACACACACATACACACACACCTTCCTCGCCTCTCTCACACACACACACATTCTCTCTCACACCTTACACACCCACATTGATGGATCTGAACTTGGCAACAGCAAGCTGTGGTACATAAGAGAAGCTCCATGAGCAGCACATTCCAGCATTCAAACCGCAATTAGAATGTATTTATACGTCCATCCAGATGATTCCCATAAAATAGGCAGTCTTTGCATGGTGAAATTGAGTTATCATCTATCCTCAAGTATGAACTATCAACTTTGAGCAAAACAAGGGGTTCATGGAGCTAATTGTCATTTTATATATTTATTTTTAAGGAACAAACTAATCTGTAATTTTCTTTTTATTAAAACACTACTTTGGCTACATATCATTTTCAAAAGGTGCTTATGGGAGATGGGGTTGCAAAAATTGATGAACACCTAAAAAGTGCACCAATATTACACTCATAAATATAAATATTATACATTAAATATAAAAAAATGCACCAATAATACTTATAAATATAAATATTATACCTTAAATATAAAAATTGCCCCAATAATACACCCCAAAATATAAATATTATACCTTAAATATAAAAAAGCATTAATAATACACTCATAAATATAAAAATGCACCAATAATACACTCATAAATATAAATAGTATACCTTAAATATAAAAAAACATTAATAATACACCAATAAATATAAAAATGCACCAATAATACACTCATAAATATAAATAGTATACCTTAAATATAAAATGCACCAATAATACACTCATAAATATAAAAATATTATACCTTAATATAAAATGCACCAATAATACACCAATAAATATAAATATTATACCTTAAATATACAAAATGCACCAATAATACACCAATAAATATAAATATTATTCCTTAAATATAAAAATGCACCAATAATACACCCATAAATATAAATATTATACCTTAAATATACAAAATGCACCAATAATACACCCATAAATTAAATATTATACCTTAAAAATACAAAATGCACCAATAATACACCAATAAATCTAAATATTATACCTTAAATATTCAAAATGCACCAATCATACGTTCATAAATCTAAATATTATACCTTAAATATAAAAATGCACCAATAATATACTCATATTTTGTCGACGCGTTTGTAAATGAGGCCCCTGGTAAGACTCGGCTGCTGTTGCCTCCAGGTCTGCGGTTGGCTCCTTAGCTGGCTCAGGCTCTGGCTCTGGCTCTGGCTCTGGCTCTGGCTCTGGCTCTGGCTCTGGCTCTGGCTCTGGCTCTGGCTCTGGCTCAGGCTCAGGCTCTGGCTCTGGCTCTGGCTCTGGCTGTTGCTCTGGCTTTTGCTCAGGCTTTTGCTCAGGCTCAGGCTTTGCTCAGGCTCTGGCTTTTGCTCTGGCTCTGGCTCTGGCTCTGGCTCTGGCTCAGGCTCAGGCTTTTGCTCTGGCTCTGGCTCTGGCTCTGGCTCTGGCTCTTGGCTGGGGCTCTTGGTACATGGTGGGTTGGAGATGTTGGAGATGTTGGATGGCTTGGCTGGTTTGTAAGAACTCAGGCAATTGGCAGGGCAGAACTAAGAACTCAGGACAAATACATGGTGACAGGAAACTATAAAGAACATGCACCAAGACAAATACCTTAAATATAGATATAGCTTAAAACATACACCGGATATGGTATACATATAAAACTAGGACCAGACAAAACACATATAGTATAAAACTATTAAAAACATAATGTAAACCTTAATGCTCGATTTGATCTTTATGCCCTGATGAAGGCAGTTTGTTTGCCGACACGTGTTGGTTGGTTTATAATATTTTTAATGTTAATGCCTTGTGTGTTTTTTACCCCCCCATATCAGGTTTGAATTCAGTGTCTGTGTCGGGATAAACGTGTGTGCAGCTGAGGGGAGATTTGCTCTCAGAGAAGGTCATTGTACTAATGGATTGATAGTCTCACCTCCTGCAATCGTCACGCTTTTAAGAGCGTCCTCACAATCCTCTCACTGGTTGTAATTGCATTAATTACAATCAAGCTAATTCTCGTGATTCATCATCGCCACTCATCTCACCAGAGTTAATGGATGTGCACACAGAAACCTGGCATTTGCCTTCTTATCCTGTTTTGGGTTTGTGCACACAGTTTGGTGTACAGATATTGTGTTATATCTTGTTCTATCTGTTTTATTGTGTTACTGTGTGCCTGACAAGATATTGTACTTATCTGATGTTACTGCAAGATCATATTAGATGTTAACAGTGATCTTAGGACTGACAGTGACAGTAGGAAATCAATTACTTGCTTTCTGCCCAGAAGTGTGGGTTGACAGTGAACGCTCAAAGGAGAACAGATGTACAGGCTTGCTGCCCTCTTGGCCAGACTGTCCTCGTCAGAAGAGATGTTACAAGATTCTGATTCAAGATTATTAAGGAACTGAATATGCAATCGAGCAATCATTTTCTTGCTGATGCCTGATAATGTAATAGTGTAAATAGATAATCATAACACACACACACTTACACAAATACTCACACACACACACACTGTCTCTCTCACACAAATACTCACACACACACACACACACACACAAATACTCACACACACACACACACACACACTGTCTCTCTCACACACACTCACACAAAAACTCAAACACACACATACACACACACTCTCTCTGTCTCTCTCTCTCTCTCTCTCTCACACACACATTCTCTCTCACACTCACACACCCACATACTCTCTCGCACACACACTTGCACAAACACTCACACACACATTCTCTCTCACACTCACACACCCACATACTCTCTTGCACACACACTTGCACAAACACTCTCACACACAGTCACATTCTCACACACATTCTCTCACACTCACACACCCACATACTCTCTCGCACACATTCACACGAGCACTCACACACAAACACACTCTCTCTCACACACACACACACACACACTCAAATACACACACTCACTCTCACACACTCTCTCTCTCTCTCTCTCTCTCTCTCTCTCACACACACACACTCACTCAAACATACTTTCTCATACACACACGTACACAAACTCACACACACTCGCACATACACACACACTGTCTCCTTTACACACACTTACACAAACACTCACACCGTATATATATATATGCACACTCATGTAAACAAACTCTCACACTCACACACACACACACACTCACACATGCTCACTCACACACACACATGCTCACTCACACACACACACACGTACACGAAATCACACACTCACTCACTCGCACGTACACACACACTGTCTCCTTCACACACACTCTCACAAACACTCACACACTTACACAAACACTCAAACACGCATACACACTCACTCACACACTGTCTCTCTCTCACACACACACACACACACACGCTCACTCACACATACTCTCTCACACACACACACACACGCGTACACAAACTCTCACACACACTCACTCGCACGTACACACACACTCTCACAAACACTCACACACTTACACAAACAAACACTCACATGCATGCATACACGCTCACTCACACACTGTCTCTCTCTCTCACACACACACACACACACGCTCACTCACACACTCTCTCTCACACACACATGCGTACACAAACTCACACACACACTCACTCACACGTACACACACTCTCACAAACACTCACACACTTACACAAACACTCAAACACGCATACACACTCACTCACACACGCATACACACTCACACACTCTTTCTCACACACACACACACACTCACACACACACTGTCTCTCTCTCTCTCTCACACACACACACTCACACATTGTCTCTCTCTCACACACACACACACTGTTTCCACTGCAGTTTTGTTATATTAATGCAGTCTTGGTGAGCAGAAGAAACTTCTTTAAAAAACAATATAAATCTTAATTATTCTTCCGACCGGTGTGTGTTAAAACACAATCTCTCTGTCAGTCTAAGGAGCCGTAGCTGTCGTTGAACTGATCGGGGGGAGGCCGACTAAAGAGTCATGTGACAATCTGAATGAGCTTACAGTTAGTCCCGGAGTTTGATATGGCAAAGCTTAGCAGTGGTATGAAGCCCAGTCGTGGATCCGTATGGCTCACAGGTACAGTGCGATGGGAAGGCCTCTCCGTGGAAAGACCAGCGCAAGGCCGGCCGCGGCTAAAGATCCCGCCTCGGGATGTGAGTGCGCCCGCTTTGATTCATTTCTGGCGGTTTGGCTGTGTTTGTAGAGTTTGGCACATGGGAGTGTTTTGGCTGGAGCACAGACAGTGGCTCGATCGGGTGGATTTCCTGCGCAGACAGGAAGGTCAAAGGTTCTGTGTGTGTGTTGGCTCGTCTGCTAATGTTGTCCATTTATTTGTTTGTTTTGTCACTCTCCCGTTTTCTCTCCTGCCCTCTTTGTCCACTCAAGTCGACGCTGATGAGATTAAACGGCTGGGAAAGCGGTTTAAGAAACTCGACCTAGATAATTCAGGATCCCTGAGTGTGGAGGAGTTCATGTCTTTGCCCGAGTTACAGCAGAATCCGCTGGTGCAGAGAGTCATCGATATATTCGACACGGACGGCAACGGCGAGGTGGATTTCAAAGGTGAGGCTGACCCGTCCACCACACGCATGAGAAACCATCTGATCGCACAATAAACTTCATGCATTGTTTATTTGCTGGTGGATACCTGTTGTTTGTGTGTTAAATGAATCTCATGGAAACATGCATGTCACATTTCACCCCAGAAAAACAAACACATATTTATTCTGTGTCAAGGATTCATTAAGACAAGAAGCATTGTGATTTTTCATGCATCTCTGTCTTTCAAAGGTGATTCGGACTAGATCCTCATTACAGTGGTATAGGAATGAAAATATGAATAATACAATTAATTTTGTTTAATTAAAACCAGCATAAAGACAGTACAACAAATACATATTACATTTAATGATGTTTTTTTTCTTCCGTCTCTTTACAGTACATTTACATTTATTCATTTAGTGAATTACAATTGATGGCAATGAGAGTTTTGCATTAAAATAATAAGAATTAGGGAATTGTTTTATTTTATATAGTCATGAAATGTCACAGAAATCCAGATTTTCTTAAAATAGGCTTAATTTTTGCTGTGTCATATACAGGGTTTCCGCAGCTCTTAAAAAGTCTTAATTTGTCCTTCCACAGTTTAAAATGTTAATCTTAAATTGATTTCAGAAAGTCTTAATTCAATATCATGGCGTTTAATTAGGACCCTGAGGTTTCTGCAGAATCCGTTCATAAAAATGTAATCTACTGTATAAAGAGAAATGTGGCGGAATTTGTCAAATTTTGGATGAATAAATCAAAAGTAGGTCAGTACACTTAAAGGTGCACTATGTAACTTTTGAATCCGCCTATTCAAAACAAAGGCGTAGCTTGATGATGCCAGAATCTTGGGACATGTGGTCTTCACACTGCTAAGAGTAAAGCGTTTCTGGAGAATAACACCGGTAACCGAGGATAATGCAGATATGATGTCACTGACAGGCCACGCCCTCATGGTTCATTGGTTAAAAAGGCAATTTCTCATGATTTACAAATAGTTGGAAACATTTGTGATATGGTAAGTACTCAACTAAACAAATATATAACACTGGCCTGGTGGTTTTTGGATATTTGACTGAAAAAATGTTACATAGTGCACCTTTAAAGGGCCAGTTCACCCATTAATGCCAGTCATTTGATAATTTACTCGCCCTAATGTCGCTCCAAACCCATCAGACTTTCCTTCCTCGAATAAAGCCATCGAGTCTCTTCAGGACATGTGGGATAATCTTCTTGATCCGTATGGATCAGTTTTACGATCTATTCATGAGCTTTCTGAAGCGTCAGTGGAAGTTGCTTAGACTGTCAATGGAGGGACTGAAATCTTTCCCATTTCATTACTAATATCTTCACTTGTGTTCAGAAGATGAACGAGAGTCTGGCACATTTAATTTAACCATTAAAGTCCAGAAAAATTAAACAGATTTCATAAGGCCCTAAATTTAATCGCATGCACTGCAGAAAATGATGTTCTTCCTCAGGATTTCTGTTTTCCAGCACAATGATCCAAACATCCTGAAATCAAGATGCATTTAATGACATGCAAAATGAAGAATTTAAGTCTTGCTTTCTGAGAAATTGAACAAACTTAAGCGAGTTTGTTTAAAAGAACAACATCTGTCATTAAGTATGAAAATGTATTTTTCTGAACTCATTGGCAGATATTTGTTCTTGTTTTAAGAACTTGTCCCAAGATTTCTGATCTTAAACTTTAAGATGTATTTTTGTAAAATTATTTAAAAAGTTTTCTGTTGGAAATTGTATTAAAGTGTCACTAATAAAACTCATTGTGTGCTTAGACATTTACATTTAGAGAACATGTTGTGTTCCCTTCAACGTATTCCTTACATTTTCTTAAATGAAAGGTCTTAAATGTACCTTCATAAAACCTGCAGAAACCCTGATATATTTAAGTTTTGATTGTGTGCTAAGTTATATGACAAGATTGGTAGAATTAATGCATGATGCAATCTTATGATTTTAATGCATTGCATTATTAATCTAAGCATTTGTCTTTTTTTCTGAGAATATTGCATGCAAAATCATGTGTATGTCCTCAAACTAAAACCGTCTAGCTGTAAAATACTTCAGCAAATGAGCTTAAAGTGGCTCAGACCTGTTGCCTCACAGTTCGAAAAGAAGCCCTTTGTGTCCTTTGCCAAAAACATTCACATTCTTTCACACTGAACTAGAGCTGCACGATCCTGGAGAAACTGAGCATCATGGGTTTGCTTGGTTTCAGACCAGGATCACGATTCTCCCACGGTTCTGAATAGATAAAATAACATTAACTAGAGCTTCTGACAACATGTTAATGGCTGCAGTCCATTTAAAATGTTTAATGAATCTGAATTAATTATTTTAAAAAATCGGTTGAGCGAATGATTCAATGACTCACTCGTTTCATTACTGAATGAATCACCCTGAGTCCCAATGCTCATACTATCCATCCTAAATAGTTTGTGAGATTAGAATAAGTGTGTCCCAGAGCATAGTATGTTGAAAAGAGTATGCCAGCCGTCCCAGGATGGTCTGGTATTTCCAGAGTTTGGATCTGTGCACACTATAAAGGCTAATATTGCCCACCACCCATTGCGCTTTGGAGGAGTACTCAGTTCAGAACTACAAAAATGTTTTAAAAAACTACAAACATGGCGTGCGGCCAACAGTTAAATAGAGAGGGTTAGATAAAGGAGTAAGTGACTAATAATTAACATTTAACCTGATAAAATATGGATGAAAATGATGAAAATGTTAAGTTTCATCTGCAACAACAATGTGAATTTTTAAAAAGATCTGTTTGGCAATTAACCATCATGCAAAAATATGGAGAGTCTCCGAATGAAAGTGGCAGATCAACGTGCAATTTCTTTTAAGTCAATGAAGTTAAATGAAATAACATGTGGAGGATTTTAACTGTCATAAGGTGATTGACAGGCCAGTTTATGTAACCGGATACACGTAACTATGTAACCGAGTAGTTAAAGACGCAATTTAATGTCCAGTCAAATCACTTTTATTTAAATAGCGCTCTTTAAAATACATATTGTTTCAAAGCAGCTTCACAGTGTTAAACAGGAAGATACTGCAACAAAGTTTGTTTCGGCTGTACAGCCGCTCTGGAGAAAACAGTGATGTCCTCAGCTCAGTTCAGTTCTCATGTGGTGTCAATGCGGATCAGTAATATAGTTGAATATTTAGTTTCCTCAACTAAGTAGGCCAAAAGTCAAAGGTGACTGTGGCAAGAACCCAAACTCCATCAGGAGACAGAATGGAGAAAAAAACCTTTAGGAAAACCAGGCTCATTCGCTCAGTTCTCCTCTGGCCAACAAACCGACTCTCGCTCAAGTACTGAGCTAAACCATTTAGTGCTTTATTAGTAATTAGCAAGATTTTTGTTTAATAGGGAGCCAGTGCAGTGTTGACAGAACCGGGCTAATGTGATCACACTTCCTGGTTCTAGTAAGAACTGGAGCTGCTGCGTTTTGGACCAGCTGGAGTTTGTTTATTAAGCGAGCGGGGCAACCACCCAGTAGAGCATTACAATAATCTAGCCTTGAGCTCATGAACGCATGAACTAACTGGTCAGCATTTTGCATTGAGAGCATGTGCCATAATTTAGATATATTTTTAAGATGGTAGAATGCAGTTTTACAGATGCTAGAAACATGGCTTTCAAACGAAAGATTGGTATCAAAGAGCAACCCAGGTTCCTCACTGACGACGAGGACTTGACAGAGCAGTCATCGAGGGTTAGACAGTATTCTAGGGCACTACTTGTGGAGCTTTTTGATCTAATAATTAAAAATTCAGTTTTTCAGAATTAAGTTGCAGGAAATTACTAGTCAACCATTTTCACTTGTCGCCACCTACTGGTGTAACGATGTAACTGATACAATCTGATTTGCTCTATTTTGATCATAACCGTAGACATTATTATTTATATCAGAACTATAACCTTTTATCCAGTACTTCTGTGATAATCTGAATGATTGTAAGATAGAAATAATGATCCTGTGTGGATGTAAAGACTGTGTGTGAAGATGTTTCATATCTGTACATGCCGACGGCTCTCTCTGGATCAGAACACAGATCTGAATGTTCGCTGTGATTAATCAAAGGTTTAATAGACAAAGAGCCCAATCGCTGACATTTAGGAATAAGATCATGTGAGTGTTTGAAATTAGATCGCAATCTTTTAATGATTAATCATGCAGCTCTACATTGATCTGTATCATATGATCTCGACACTATCAGTCCAGTTGCTTTTAATAATGTGTGTCTTCATCACCATAACATTCCAGCAGTAAAAAGTGACATTTGTCAGTCTCTGGATTATTAACCACTAGTGTTGTTTGTCGTCTGTAGAGTTCATTGAGGGCGTCTCTCAGTTCAGTGTGAAGGGTGATAAGGAGATGAAGCTCCGCTGTGAGTATGAAAGCTCTTCCCCGCTCTTCTGTCTGTCTGCATCAGCTCATGTCAGAGAATAACTGTGGCTGTTTTCTGGTGCCAGTCGCTTTCAGGATCTATGACATGGACAAGGATGGCTACATTTCCAACGGGGAGCTGTTCCAGGTGTTGAAGATGATGGTGGGCAACAATCTGAAGGACACGCAGCTGCAGCAGATCGTGGACAAGACCATCATCAACGCAGACAAGGACGGGGACGGAAGAATATCTTTCGAGGAATTCTGTGCTGTGAGCAAACTTACTTATTGAGCTTATATATATATTATATACGCACACGCTTCGGACCGAGACAAGCGAACCGAACGGTCCGGATGTTTTTTCATGTACCGTGCCACCCCTAGTGTGTATATATATCATTCATTCTTTCTAAATCATGACCATGTTAAACATCAGTTTTCACAAGTTCGCATTTGTGTGGTTTACACGGAAGCGATAACGATAACGTTGACGGAAACATGCACTGTGAAGTAGTGTTGTCAAAAGTACTGACCGTGAAATCGTGAACACCTCTGACTGGCCATTGAACCGGACCGGTAGGCTGATAGACGCCTGCATTCAAACCCGGTTGTCGTGAATGGTCAAAACGCATAAAAAGTTTTCCGCTCTTAATTGAAAATGTGTTGTGTAAACTACAAATGGAGGTTTTTCCTTTGCGTTTTTCACATACAGGCGATAACGTTGTCAAACCGTTCACGTGATCAGATAGCATACAAATCCGGGCCTCATCTGGGCCAACTATGGCACTCATGGCTCAGTTCTGCCACATGGGCCACATCTTGGTCCACACATCAAGCCGGTTTAATGTGAGTTGTGGCTTGCTGTGCGTGGCCCATGTGGCAGAACTGAGCCATAAGTACCATAGTTGCAGAGGTGGAAAGAGTAACAAAATATTCTACTCAAGTAAAAGTACTGTTATGAAATTTTACTTAAGTACAAGTAAAATTACTGGCCTAAAAATTTACTCAAGTAAAAGTAAAAAGTAGCTCATTTAAAATGTACTCAGAGTAAAAGTTACTTAGTTACTTTTTTTAACAGTGGGGGTGCGGGACTCTCCTCTGTACGGTTGTGATAGAATGAGATTTTCACGATATGACAACTATCTCAGAAAACATCATGGTATTAAACAATTATTTAATAAATAAACTGTACCTATTATTAAATTATGGTTAGTTAAATGAATGAAGATGAATGGTCTTTCTTTTTTTTTTTGGTTAAAAAAATGCTTTATCATAAACTTAAAACCATTTGTTTGTTTTGTTTATTAAAAATTCAATAAAACCTGTCTAATAAACTAAATTCAATAAATTATTATGAATTAGATTAACAACTTAATTTTATCATTAATTCATTAAAATGTTTAAGAATAATAGAGTCCTGTATGTAGACGGAGCAGCTCATTCACAGAGACAGAACCAGCAGATCATATATTCATATAGCAATGTTTTGTGCTTTAATATTTACAGACAATGTCGCGATTTGATTTATTCTTTCGAGTTATTCGTTTATCCATCAGTTTGTGTATATGATGTGAATCCTACGTCATAATGTAAAGGTAATGCTCATGACTGGGTACCGGGATTCCCTCTGCGTCACAGAAATCATTCGGCCTTAAGTTATAAACACACCTTTATCTGCACAGAGGGATGTGTGCCCGAACATGTTCTATGTGTTTCTTCATTTGCATCCACATTTTGTGCACATTTGATATCCTCCAAGACAACACCACGTTATTTTTTTCAATATCCAAAGTATTTCCATCCTGGCCAGGGGCTCACGACGGCGTTTTGCTTTCTGCGTTGCTGACGTCTGTCCTGTTCGTCTCCATCTGATATTTGCGCGCTTGTTCTCTTCCGCGTCCCGCGCTCTCAATATAGTCGTTTCCGGATCGCGTTTTTTTCCTCCCCTTTGCATTAATGATTTATTTTTACTCTGTAACGGATGTGGTTTAAAATGTAGCGAAGTACAATACTTCAATCAAAATGTACTTAAGTAAAAGTAAAATTACAGCTTTTTAAAACTACTTAAAAAAGTAGAAGTACACTGAAAAACTACTCAATTACAGTAACGCGAGTAAATGTAATTCGTTACTTTCCACCTCTGCATAGTTGGCCCAGATGAGGCCCGGATGAGGCCCAGATATGGACAATGACTCAACCTGAGTCATCGCCATCATTCCATGCGGTATGTGGGCCACAACTGGGCCAGATGTCATTTGCTATCAGGGGATTAAAATCGCTGTATATTGCTGCCAGGCCAGTAGATGGCGATGTCACTTTGTAAATAAGCTTTCATAAGTCCATTTTTGTGGTTTACACAGAGATTGATAATGATATTGATTTCAAAAATGTGCAATGATGAATCCCGTTTTCAAAAGTCTATTTTCGCAGGCCCCAAAACGCCGTTGTCCTGTAAATGAACGGCCTAAACACATACAAATATTTCAGTTTTTAGAAAACGGCTCCCAGATTTGCTTAAAGGGGTACTTCAGCGCTGGGAAGATGAATCCATTTTTAAACTGGGTCAATAATGTAGTAATTGCAATAATGCAATAATGTTAAAATATTTTTGAATTGGGTGCCTTCTAGACTGAGAAAAGACAGAACATTAATTTGTCTCATGGGGATTAAAGACAACAACTCCCAGAATGCACTTCACTGCCCTACTCAGTCACGGCTACTGGATTACTGGATCACTCGCCCACCGCGTTCATTGTCATAAAATCAGCACGATCTTTCGAATATACTCCCGGGTTTCTACTGATACAAAGCTTAACGCTAATCGCTGAAGTAACCCTTTAAACATGCGTGTTTTTATACCCTGAGGAAGGTTGATTGATCAAAACGTACTGTGTGAAAAAATTATTTTCACAGAAGGAATAGTATAGTTTCAAATCAAATCGTATTCTATGCGAACAAATGTCTTCATGCGTTTCCTGTTTCCCAGGTTGTCGGAGGTCTCGATATACACAAGAAGATGGTCGTGGATGTGTGAGTCCGTCTCCACGCTCCACCAGATCCGCTTTCCTCTCCATCTCTGACGATCTGCTCAAGATATCCAGCAAATGCTCTCTGTGTATTTCAATGGAAGTATTTAAGCCACTTTTGTCAAATAGAAGCCTTGTCAAGCCAACGTGTGAGTGTTATTGAACTCCGATCTGCTCAATAACCCGGTGTAGCACTTCATGGGCTTATGGACACTGAAAGAGCATGTCAGTTAAAGAGGAAAGAGCATTGGCTTGTCCATATTTATTTAGGTTTTTTAATGCTTCTTTTTTGTTTAAATATTTATTTCATTTCCTCTTTTTTTTTTAAGTAAATAAGTATATGTAGGGTATGACGTGCCAAGCAGAACATACAGAACAAACATACAATCAGAAGCTTGTTCCGTTGCATGACGTAAAGATGCAATGTTCGCTGTTTTTCCTGTTACGCTTTGTGATATACTCTATTTCTATCATTCTAGCATTTTGGATTTTAGCATCTAACCATGTTTAATACCTGTTTTTGTATTCATCGTGATATAATGTTTCTGTATAAATGTTTATATTGTTGGAAAGTGCATCTTCATGTCTGAATCGTTAAGACAGTCCAGCAGAAAGTTACCTACGGTTTGGTTAACTTCAATAACGCTTCGTGTGAACCATAACAGACGATCCCAGCACACGGTGGTCACAAATAGGATTTGGACACTAAAGTCACAATAACAGTGAATGTCTGAATGTAAAGCAAGATCTTTCCTCAGCATTAACTTCAGTTTTCTGAGCCGTCTTATTAAAAAAAGAGATAATTCTATGTGAAATTGCGAAACCCTTGTTATCAGCGACACCTGTGGTCGTTAGGTGAACTGCAGTGGTAAATATATGTTAGCTTTCCTCTCAAACACAAAATAAACACACAACAGCTGTGAGAAAACAGCAGAGAGATCCGTGATGTGGATATGTTACACCGGAAACACGTCGACAGATGATGACTGACGAGGTAACGTTTAGTTTGATTAAAAATATAGACTAGATCTGGCTATGTGAGACTATAGATTGGATTAATCCCTTTTCTTTGCATGACACATTGATTACAGAACATAATAGCTCTTTTGGCATTATTTTGAACAGTGCAAACATTAGTTTCAGGTAGAGGCTCTCGGGAGCGCGAGTAAGCGTCATATTTTGATTTTCGCGGCAAAAACGTCCCGAAAATCGCTTTCATAGGGGACTTTCTAAAACGCGTAACATGTAAGACAGTGACATTAAAAGACCAAACTCGGTAAACAATATACTAATAAACATACTATGTACAGAAAAATTGGTGTGTGCAGAATTTGATCTTTTAAAATTGTAGGCTTCATTTAAGGTGCAGTGTGTAGTATTTATGAGGATCTATTAGCAGAAATGCAATTTAATATGCATAACAATGTTTTCAGTGGTATATAAAGGCCTTACATAATGAACCGTTATCTTAGAATGAGCCGTTTCTATCTACACACACCGCGGGTCCCTTACAGTGAAGCCGCCATTTTGCGCCGCCATGTTTCTACGGTAGCCCTAAAGGGACAAACTTCTTTACAGAGCGCTAGCTGCTCTCTGCGGTCTCAGACGACGATATCTTTGTCCTGTGTCGGCCACCGTAGCTTCTCTATGTGCTTCGAAAGGGAGGGGTGAACGGTGGGTGGTTGCAATTCACATCCTCACCACTAGATGCCGCTAAAACGTACACACTGCACCTTTAATCCACGTTAAGTGTTTTATTTATAACCGTTTTATGAGGAAAACATAGTATGCTTTATTCGTACACTGTAAAAAATTATTTTCATGATTTGGTAATCACATCATTGTATGAACTCAAAATTAAGGCAACTTTAAGTTCAAGCAGCAATCATGTTTTACAGTGTATGGTGTTAATGTCTTAGTATATTAAGCCACGTTAAGTGTTTTAGAAGATCCCTTTCATAGAAAATCATGATTAATACATATACATTGAGATATATGGTTCTAATAATATTTGACAACCAAAGTTTGCACATTGAAACGTTTAATATTGTAAAATCGTACCAATCCTGTGATGTTTTCTCTCTATTACGACGTCACTTGCTTTGATCGTTCATATAATGTGTCTGAAGTGTCCAAACCTTTCTGGGACTGCTGTGTGTATCTGATAATCTCATCACGGATGATTTTCATGTCCATCTTTTGTATACTCACATGTACATGCAGCAGGATACCCTTGTGCTTTGGTAAACATAAGTGTAATACGTTAAGTATCTAAAACCTTGTCAAAATTGGTATAGTCAAGTGTGTTTTCAAGAAGACTACGGCTTAAAATCTCAAATTAACTTACTCAATGTTTACATGCATGACGGAGCAGCTCAACCAAATTCATCACTGGTCTATTTACTCGGCATACCAAGCGATCTTTAAACATAATGTCACTTCCTTTCTGCATGTTTCTAACGGTTTACACTTTACAGTTCCATCCAACATCAGAAGAACCATAAACGCACATGATGCCAAACATTTCATCCAATCACGTTCAGGTCACATCATTTGCCCTTTGTTTTGTAAATACACATCTCACAAATCATGCTTTAAGAAAATTAACTTTTGCTGAATGGGATTCTCATCCACATGCAGGCACAATAAACACGTCAGTTATGGGATGTCTATTCTGCATGCTGCATCAAAATAACTTCTATGGGATATATGGACTACTTGATACTGTATGAAACAATAAACAGTTAAATCGTGACTACTCAATGGACCCACACGCGTCTCATTTTCATTCATGGTGTGTTTATTCTCTGAAGGATCAGTGAAGATGCTTTGCCTGAGGAATCGGTCCATTGGTGCTCAAAATCGGTCATTGATATTCTCAGGCACTGACAGTGTGAACAGTATTTCTGGATCAGTCCGTGAGCGGTTCTGAAGGAGGTTAAAACCTCTCAGCGGAGCGGCTCGCCACGGCCCGAATGTTGCCGTATACCTTCGATGGTGGACTTCCTGTAAAAGTAAAAAAAATAATATCAGAATTATTACCCGGTTTCTTTTAGATGCATGAATTAAAGTGCCCCTATAAGGCTTTTTTCACGTAGTGTGTAATACAGCAGCTGTTTGAGTGTGTAAAAGCTCTGCAAAGCTTGAAAGTGCAGATTAATGGAGTTATCATCTAAAAGAAAGAAGTGATTGTGAACTGAAACGAGTCGTCAGTAATTCAGTCTCACTTCCTGCTGAATCTACATAGGTTTGTAACTAATTTGCATAATGCCCGTCTGCTCTTGATTGGCTGAACATAATCTCTTTGCCCCACCCTCACACACTGTAGTTGTAACTAATTTGCATAATGCCCGCCTCTGGTCTTGATTGGCTGAACATAATCTCTTTGCCCCGCCCTCACACTCTGTAGTTGTAACTCATTTGCATAAGGCCCTCCTCTGGTGCTGATTGGCTGAACAGCGTCTCTTTGCCCGACCCTCACACACTGTAGCTGTAACTCATTTGCATAAGGCCCTCCTCTGGTCCTGATTGGCTGAACAGCGTCTCTTTGCCCGCCCTCACACACTGTAGTTGTATCTCATTTGCATAAGGCCCTCCTCTACTCTTGATTGGCTGAACAGCGTCTTTTAGCCCCGCCCTCACTCACTGTAGTCGTCTCTGAGACTGGAAGAGTTTGGTTGGTGTTGTTCATGTGGAGGAGTTTTCTGCTGAGATTGAGACGGTCAAACCCTCGCCATCGGTACTGTTCCTATCACTGTGTGTCAAGAGCTGAGATTCAGATATGATAATGAGCGTTTGCTTTCTCACCAATCAGAGCAGAGCAGCTCTCAGAGAGGCGGGGTTTAGAGAGACTGAATCTTCGATTGAAGCCTTTCAGACACTGAGAGAACAGAGCTGATGCTGCAGTGGAGATTATGAGGGAAATACAGAGGGTTTTTTTTTTACTTGGATGATCTTAACTCCAAAACAACATTAGGAGCCTTTAAGTAAGGAACAATTGACAACAGACCGTTGAATTATAAAAAAATAATAAAGATAATGTTCGGTGGCAGTGTCTCGACTAATAGCGAATCTGTAGGTTTATCTGCTTCAAGAACAGTGCCGTTATTCCCTCGCTACTGAGAAATGACATGTAGATTTTTAGTTGTTAAAGGGGTACTTCAGCGCTGGGAAGATGAATCTGTATTTAAACTGGGTCATAAATGTAGTAGAAATGTGAAATTATTTCTGAATTTGGTGCCTTCTATACTGAGAAAACACAGAAAATGTATTTTTGTCTCATGGGGATGAAAGACAACAATTCCCAGAATGCACTGCTTCACTGCCCTACTCGCAGCTAGTCGGCTACTGGATTACTTGCCCAACGCGTTCATTTTCAGAACATCAGTTGAGTTAGAGACACTACAATTAAAAACTGAACATGTCTGTTCGATATAATGCGAGTGAGCCGATTGAGTGTCACGGCACAAACGCAGCAGGATCGGATAGGTAATCGCGATTCATTCATCACATGAGCGGAGGTAATCGCGGGATTCACGCTGCATTCACAGTGCGTGATCAGTCTGGCGTGTGTTCAGTTCATGTCTTTGGAAGCTTAACTTTCATAGGAAGTTCATTTGAACAGTTGAAACACTCCCTTTGCTCTCCACCGCTCCGTTTACATGAATCTCCGCAGCTCCGGGCCGAGCGCTGTGAGTGTGATGTTGAAAACGTGGGAATAGCGCCTCCTGCTGGCTGTAGTCTTCAGCCTCTGGACAAAAACTCCTCCGATGACGCAAAATGACGATATTTGCGTCATCTGAGGAATTTTTCCAGAAATAAAATACATAACTCTCTCGTTTCAGGGTCATATGAGGGGGGAAATAGGGCTGGGCGATATATCGAATATTAGCGATACTATCGCAATAATTTTGACGACGGTGTAAAATTTGAAAATATCGTGAATATCGAATATTTCAAATTCAACATGCAAACTTTTCCAAATAACATTACCAGATAACGCAGAGGTCTGCTTCCACCATTCACTAAACATCGGAAGCAGAAGAGTTAAATATATACGCCCAGCGTATGAAAAAGAAAGCAACAGAAACATGCGCGCATGAGAGAAATAACAGCGCGGCGCGGGACGTGCTCTGACCTGAAGCGCACACGCCTTTCAGACAACATGCGATCGGGATTCAGTTCCTTCATGGATTATTGGGTTTCAGTCAAACAGATGTAAAAATGCACGTGCTGGCAAGTATTCAGGTAAACACAGTAATGTATGTCTTTAGTGAACGTACCACTGATCTAAATAATTTATATAGATCAGTGAAACGTACAGAGAGTTGAGTGAGGAATCGTGTGTTACAATGAAGTTGGTCCGTGGAGCTCTTAAAGGGCCGGACCTCATATTCTGTGTGATTTAATGTTAATCAAACAACAACGAAAATTAGAAAACCACCCCATGCTTGGCTAAACAACTTTAATATATTTATTAAGAATCAGTGTAGCCTATGGTTCATTTATATAATTAAGACTGAGGAGTTTATATATATATACAGTATTGCTCAAAATAATAGCAGTACAATGTGACTAACCAGAATAATCAAGGTTTTTAGTATATTTTTATTGCATACGTGGCAAACAAGTTACCAGTAGGTTCAGTAGATTCTCAGAAAACAAATGAGACCCAGCATTCATGATATGCACGCTCTTAAGGCTGTGCAATTGGGGTATTAGTTGAAAGGGGTGTGTTCAAAAAAATAGCAGTGTCTACCTTTGACTGTACAAACTTTTTTTTTCTGGGATTTAGCAATCCTGTGAATCACTAAACTAATATTTAGTTGTATGACCACAGTTTTTTAAAACTGCTTGACATCTGTGTGGCATGGAGTCAACCAACTTGTGGCACCTCTCAGCTGTTATTCCACTCCATGATTCTTTAACAACATTCCACAATTCATTCACATTTCTTGGTTTTGCTTCAGAAACAGGATTTTTGATATCACCCCACAAGTTCTCAGTTGGATTAAGGTCTGGAGATTGGGCTGGCCACTCCATAACATTAATTTTGTTGGTTTGGAACCAAGACTTTGCCCGTTTACTAGTGTGTTTTGGGTCATTGTCTTGTTGAAACAACCATTTCAAGGGCATGTCCTCTTCAGCAATGGGCAACATGACCTCTTCAAGTATTTTAACAAATGCAAACTGATCCATGATCCCTGGTATGCGATAAATAGGCCCAACACCATAGTAGGAGAAACATGCCCATATCATGATGCTTTCACCTCCATGCTTCACTGTCTTCACTGTGTACTGTGGCTTGAATTCAGAGTTTGGGGTCGTCTCACAAACTGCCTGTGGCCCTTGGACCCAAAAAGAACAAATTTACTCTCATCAGTCCACAAAATGTTCCTCCATTTCTCTTTAGGCCAGTTGATGTGTTCTTTGGCAAATTGTAACCTCTTCTGCACATGCCTTTTTTTAACAGAGGGACTTTGCGGGGGATTCTTGAAAATAGATTAGCTTCACACAGACGTCTTCTAACTGTCACAGTACTTACAGGTAACTCCAGACTGTCTTTGATCATCCTGGAGGTGATCATTGGCTGAGCCTTTGCCATTCTGGTTATTCTTCTATCCATTTTGATGGTTGTCTCCGTTTCCTTCCACATCTCTCTGGTTTTGCTCTCCATTTTAAGGCATTGGAGATCATTTTAGCTGAACAGCCTATCATTTTTTGCACCTCTTTATAGGTTTTCCCCTCTCCAATCAACTTTTTAATCAAAGTACGCTGTTCTTCTGAACAATGTCTTGAACGACCCATTTTCCTCAGCTTTCAAATGCATGTTCAACAAGTGTTGGCTTCATCCTTAAATAGGGGCCACCTGATTCACACCTGTTTCTTCACAAAATTGATGACCTCAGTGATTGAATGCCATACTGCTATTTTTTTTAACACACCCCTTTCAACTAATTGCCCAATTGCACAGCCTTAAGAGCGTGCAAACATATCGAGATATATATCGAATATCGTCAAAATTTTGAAAATATCGAGATATATATATTTTTTGGATATCGCCCAGTCCTAGGGGGGAAAGTACCATAATTTGAATATACTCCCGGGTTTCTACTGATACAAAGCTTAATGCTAATCGCTGAAGTAACCCTTTAAACTATTTTACTAATAAAACCAGAGCAGCGCTGACAACATGTTTCTGTGCGAGTGTGTGTGTGTGTGTTAGAGAGTTTAAAATAAAAAGAAATTTGGTGACAAAAAACATGGAAATAATATTTTTTTTATCCTATTGTTTACTATAGCAGGGCTCAACGCTAAGGATTTCAATAATTAATTTCAATGGTTCAAATTTTTTCTTGCCCTGCCAAAATTTTCACCACAAAAAAAAAAAAGTAATAAAATAGAATAGGCCTAGTTATTGTTTAATTGTTTTTACTCTGTGTAACCTTAATAAATAAGGTTATGACACCAAAAACTACTGGCCTAACTCATTTAAATATTAAATATGGTCAAAGACAGAAAGTAATAAAGGAAGAACAAATAATCAAATTACGAGCAACAGCACAGATAAATGAGCAGTTATTTTCAGGTTTTCCATATCCGTCTAGACTAGGTACAGAAATAGTAATCCAATGTAAAATATCCCTGCATAGTCTTCACTGTCTTTTGTCATCTTGTCTTTAATGAGAAAACTCTTCCCAGCCATTGATTTTCTGGCTTTCTGTGTTTGCACTGTTATACGTTAGGGGGCGCTATTACACATCTACTGAAAGAGTTCTGAATCCCCTGGACAGAAACAAGCATAGAAGCAGATGCATATGTAAAATAACGTGATCCTCAACATTAAACATCATATGAATCAAAGCGATCTAATGTTAGTGAATGAGATGTGGCCCGAGGGCGAGCTACAGGACTGTGAATCTTTGAGGTGTTGATGGACTCACTCAGTGTTTGATCATCTTCTGAATCCCATATGGATGGAGTCTTTGATAAAAACATGATTTTCTCAGCTTTTTGCTCAGAATGTTTTTATTTATGAAACGTTCCCACATTCAAGTGTTGATAAAAAAGAATGCGTGAAGTCTTTGTTCTTTCTTTTGATATATGTTCAGATATTCATAAAACAAAATTCTGTGGGCCATGAAACTTGTGAAAAAGCCCAGAATCGCTGGTGGTGACTGGCAGATTTCATGTTTCCGCTCACTTAGGACATAACCGACTATGTTTACGATGATACTCGACAAGACAGGCAATTTGACAATTGTGTGTGAATGTCCTTGCAAGCTCAGGAAGATGTGAAAGAAGAGTATCTGTGCGTTTTAGGATGGGTGTTGCTGCGGCGTGCGACTCACGGGCACTCATCTATATGCGCTTGAATATTTAAATTAGCATAAAAATGCACAAATGATCGGCTTCTGTGAAGATGCAGCCCTGGGTGTCTTTCATTGGCCCCGGTCAGCCCTTATTGTCGAGCCCTGTATATTCATTGGTCAGTGTGGTTGTGTGTGTTGGCTCTTTTGCTGTTGTCGGCTGAAATCATTTGGCGGAGTGATATGGAGCTGTAATGCGGTCAAACCTGCTGGAACTACTTTAGCCGTGCGTTTCCCTGGAAATAACTGCACGCCTCGTGGTACGTTCACACCAGATGCGAATGAAACGATGAGCGCGATTGATTTACATGTTAAGTCAATGCAAAGACGCGAATAGACATTCTGCGGCACGAATTATGCGAATTGTGCAGTTGACGAGTGAAACGCGTGATTCGCGTGAGTTGAATAATCTGAACTTTGCCGGATATTTGCGCAGTGTTAACCAATCAGGAGCTTGCTCTAGTAGTGACAACAATGAGGACAACATCATATGTGGATACCCGGTACGATACATCTTCAGACTTTATAGAAACAGGATTAAAAGGATCTTGCTTGGAAGAGAGTGAAGGAGGAGGTCGGACAGTCTGGTAAGCTGTAAAAATTCAGGGTGATTGGGACACTTTTTGCCATTGAGATGACTTTGAAAAGTGTCCCAATCACTCTGAGTTCACCCTATTGAGACTACAAGCTAGATAAAGCCTGCAAATTGAGCTTATTCGCCATATTTTAAAACAATCCACGTCAGCCATTTCACAACGAGACGAGCCGCCTGGCAGAAGCCCCTCCCATTATGCAAATTCAAGTGTGTTGTAAATGTCACGCGCGAATTAATAAACTCAAAATGTTCAAGCGTCCAACTACGTGCAAATAGCGCGATTTATTCGCTTAATTTGCGCCTGGTGTGAACGCGCCATTGGAACGTTAGTCAGCCAATCAGATCCAAGCACTCAACAGCCCTGTAATATAAACCTGCATAACAGCGGCACTTCAAACATTTCACTTTCACTCACCGAGAATGAGGTTGCATATCGCTGTGCGTGCCATTTTGATATTCTGGAAAGACCCTAATATATGAACCTTCCTGTAAAGAGAAAATCAATAACTCAATATGAAGACACTCCAGAATTCACCAACGACAGAACGAGCACGGTCATATTTCTGTACACTCACGTGTCTGCGAGCACAATCCTGGTTTTTGTCACGTTCTCAATGGTAAACTTCGTTTTTCCTCCTTTCCCTGCTATTCTGCCGACGGCTCTGGATAAATGATCTCCTTTCAGAGGTTTAACTGCAAAAACACACATTTCAGCGTCTGAGACACAAACAACTAAACATCACTCTTATAAAAGGGCTCAGGTTAATGACTTACCGTCTGTGACATCAAATGTTTCCAGAAACAGCTCATCTAATCTGATCAGTGCGAGAGCGTCCTGCGGATCGACACACGAGAACACCTCACATCAGTCATTCACCAATACAGTAATAACATAAACAATCATGTCAAAGGAACTAGATTTTAAAATACTGTTCAAGTTTGTCATCAATACGATAAAAAAAAATAATAATTAGACTTTTATTCAACAAAGACATAATTACAAGATACAGTAAAGATATATTTACTATACAAAAGTATCAAGGTTTTCACAAAAATATGATTATACAGAGGTGGGCATTATGCAGATTAGTTACATCTACACTGTGTGAGGGCGAGGCAAAGAGACACTGTTCAGCCAATCAGGAGCAGAGGTGGGCATTATGCAAATTAGTTACAACTACAGTGTGTGAGGGCGGGGCAAAGAGACGCTGTTCAGCCAATCAGGAGCAGAGGTGGGCATTATGCAAATTAGTTAACTACACTGTGTGAGGGCGGGGCAAAGAGACGCTGTTCAGCCAATCAGGAGCAGAGGTGGGCATTATGCAAATTAGTTACAACTACACTGTGTGAGGGCGGGGCAAAGAGACGCTGTTCAGCCAATCAGGAGCAGAGGTGGGCATTATGCAAATTAGTTACAACTACAGTGTGTGAGGGCGGGGCAAAGAGACGCTGTTCAGCCAACCAAGAGCAGAGGTGGGCATTATGCAAATTAGTTACAACTACACTGTGTGAGGGCGGGGCAAAGAGACGCTGTTCAGCCAATCAGGAGCAGAGGTGGGCATTATGCAAATTAGTTAATTACACTGTGTGAGGGCGGGGCAAAGAGACGCTGTTCAGCCAACCAAGAGCAGAGGTGGGCATTATGCAAATTAGTTACATTTACAGTGTGTGAGGGCGGGGCAAAGAGACGCTGTTCAGCCAATCAGGAGCAGAGGTGGGCATTATGCAAATTAGTTACAACTACACTGTGTGAGGGCGGGGCAAAGAGATGCTGTTCAGCCAACCAAGAGCAGAGGTGGGCATTATGCAAATTAGTTACAACTACACTGTGTGAGGGCGGGGCAAAGAGACGCTGTTCAGCCAATCAGGAGCAGAGGTGGGCATTATGCAAATTAGTTACATTTACAGTGTGTGAGGGCGGGGCAAAGAGACGCTGTTCAGCCAATCAAGAGCAGAGGTGGGCATTATGCAAATTAGTTCCATATCCAATGACGGGGTTAATGAATAATGAATTAATCACAGAAGCACCTCCAGCCGCACTCACCTCCACCTGAAAGCCTAAAACAAAAGCCTTGACAAAATCTGCAGCTCGGGTCAGCGCACTGATGTCTTGAGTTTCTTTACATGTCTGGAAAAGAAGAGCAGTTTATTGCATTTACAGTGCATCTGTTTTCCAAGCAATATTCTGACATCACTTAAAGTGACAGTCCACCCTAAAATGAAAAGTCATAATTTTCCCACCCTGGTGTTGATGCGCTTTCTTTTATGGACACAGACAGGGCTCGACATTAACGGTTCTCCGGGACAAGAGGATGTTTTGAAGGGGCAGTGAAAGAGAATTTTACTCGCCCGACTGGACAAGTGATTAAAACGGCAATAACAAAAAATTAATTATCGAATCACCAAAATGCAAGAATGATTTTGCATTAATTAAGTGTTAGTGGCGCTTGATAGTGGGTAATTATTTAACAGGCTATATAATGAACTGATGGTAATGAGGTTACGCTTTTGACGCTCGTGCAGCTTCTCAAGGAGAAATCGAAACAAATGAACGCCGCTCATATAGAGAAACTGCGGTAAACATTCAAAATGTGAAGTTTTTATATTTATAACATGATACAGTTCAACAACATCACATAACCAAGAGTGCTGTTTTCCTGAACACCATCATGATTGTAAGAGACACTGATTTCATATGACAATAAACAATTTATTAACATTAAATCACTTAAATTTTATATGCAATATTGACTGTTTTGTTGTATATCAGCTGCGAAAATATTGCCAAAGATCACAGCAGAACCGTAACGCTTCTCACAGCAACAGTGTGTGTTACTGAACGATTCAGCGTTTGAATGAATCGGTTGAATCAAAGATTCAATTACCTATTCGTAAACAACTCCCTCATTCTTGAATGAATCAGTCGTTTGAACGAATCGACTCAATGACTTGTTCATTAAGACGCCTGCCGCCACCTACTAATGGTTTGTTCCAACATTTCTTATTTGTATATTCAAAAATACAAATCACATTACATAATGCTTCAGAATTAATTATATTTACACAACAACAACAAAAAAACTTTGTTCCGGACAAGTGAATGACCGATTTTGACCAAGCTTAAAGGAACATCTCCACTTTTTTTGAAAATAGGCTCATTTTCCAAGTCCCCTAGAGTTAAATAGTTGAGTTTGACCGTTTTTGAATCCATTCAGCCGATCTTTGTATCTGGCGGTAGCACTTTTAGCATAGCTTAGCATACATCATTGATTCTAATCAGTCCATTAGCATCTCATTCAAAAAATGACCAAAGACACTTTCAATATTTTTCCTGTTTAAAACTTGACTCTTCTACAGTTACATCGTGTGCTAAGACCAACTGAAAATGAAAAGTTGTGATTTTCTACACCTATATGGCTAGGAACTACTTTCTCATTCCTGTGTAATAGTCGTGGATCTTCACGGCTGTACCATGGCTGCAGCGGCGCAGTGATATTACGCAGCGCTGAAAGTAGCCCCCAGCTAGGTCACTCTCAATGTGACTGGCACTAAGTTTGTGTAGTTGCAGAGAAAGTTTCAGGCCTGCAGCCGACAAACTGTGTTGTGTATTTCCCTGTGTGATTAGCCATGGTTCTGTGTGTTGTA
The DNA here is from genome assembly GCA_023029165.1 of Gobiocypris rarus. Classification (NCBI taxonomy): domain Eukaryota; kingdom Metazoa; phylum Chordata; class Actinopteri; order Cypriniformes; family Gobionidae; genus Gobiocypris; species Gobiocypris rarus. The sequence goes on along the minus strand of CM040927.1, from coordinate 1,683,156 downwards.
AAGGGCTGTGATAGTAAGGCGAAGGTGTATACTACCACCCTGTTTCACAGATTACCAACAAATCATCCGTGATTATTACGCAGGAATGAGAAACTGTAGAAGAGTCACGTTTTAAATAGGAAAAATACTGAAAGTGTCTTTGGTCGTTTTTTGAATGAGATGCTAATGGACTGATTAGAATCAATGATGTATGCTAAGCTATGCTAAAAGTGCTACCGCCAGATACAAAGATCGGCTGAATGGATTCAAAAACGGTCAAACTCAACTATTGAACTGTAGGGGACCTGGAAAATGAGCCTAATTTTAAAAAAAGTGGAGATGTTCCTTTAATGTCGAGCCCTGACAGATTTTTTTTCTTTTTATAAATGTCCCGCTCACACTCATCCATATAATGGCAATGAATAGTGAATGTGGACCAAAGCAGAAAGAAGGGCAACAACACCAGCATGGGTAAATTACGACTTTATTATGAGTTTAACTATGAGTTTCTCAATTAAAGCATAAGTGAAGTGTGCTAATGCTCATCACTCACTTTAATCTCAACGTGTCTGGTTTTGAGATTGAACCGCACTTGAAGCAGCAGGTTTTCTACGATGGGGGTGTATATTTTCATCCAGTTTTCTTTGAGGGGTGTGTAGCGGTGGGCAGGAACGGACACTTTCCTCATCTCATCTGTGCCTCCCTGAAACACACAACAACACTTGAGAGTCCTGAGCAGACAGGACAGCGTGCAAACACTTCTCACACACACAAGGAAAAAAATCATGCTTTATAAGGCATAATTAAGACATACATAGTCAAAATTGTGACAGGCATCCTTCCCTCACGAGTCAAAATGACCCGATTTCTATTTTTTATTTACCTTTAAATTACTATAAATTGATTTAAGTAAATAATAAATACTCATTTAAGAACATTCACATTCTTTCAACTTCAGCTCAGAACATCTCACATTGTGTGTTATGCAGACCTCTTGTGGAGAAATAATAATATATGATATTTCATAACACTTATAGCTCTATATGGAGCGGATGAGCTGTTCCGCTGGGTCCTAAAGGCAGATCTCTTAGGTATGCATTCAGATACACATGTAGACATTAAAGGCATTTTTGGTAAAAAGTTATTTTTTTATTTTTATGTGTTCATGTACATGGAATGACCCTCGTTCACAGTCTGTTTGAATCGGTCAGTCATAATTATGAGATAAAAGGTCAAAATTATGACGTTTTGATTTTTAAATTGTCATAATTTCCAAACCTGTAAGACTTTCATTCATCTTCAAAACACAAATGAAGATATTTTTAATAAAATCTGAGCCTGTTCTGTCCATCCATTGACAGCTACGCAACTTCCACTTGCGTCCCTTCAAAAAGTTAATGAAGAGATTAAGCGAATCGAGCGGTTTAGTCCAAATTTTCTGAAGAGACCGATCGCTTTATATGATAAACAGTTTGAATTTAGGCTTTTATTTGCATATAGACATTGAACATAAACAGAAGCTCAACCAAACCTGCTTGAACTGGCTCAGGTTTTATTATAAATATCTTCATTTGTGTTTTGTAGATGAATGAAAGTCTTAGGGGTTTGGATATTATTACATAAAAATATACAAAAGTCAAATCAGAATAATAATTTTGACCTTTTATCTCATAATTATGACTGACCGATTCAAACAGACACACATAAATAGCAATGAAAGCCAAAATATTAAATGTAATGTATGTATATTGAGTGAGTAATCCAGTATTTTGTTGAGGTGGTCAAAGTTACAATTTTCACATGAGATTTGGAGCCAAATTACAGGGGGGTAAAAATGACTTTAGAAAGATGGCAGCATCATTATTTTATTTTTACACAGAGGTTGTAAGGTCTATTAATAAAATATGTTGACTTTAGCAATCTTTGTTGCATTATATCCCAACGGCGACAGTTCAAAAATGGGGAAAAGGCACTTCTTGTGGTTTTTTGCCTTAAGTTTGCATGCCTGTTACTCAAAAAGAATTAAAGATATCTTAATATCCTTTTAGATTCTGGTTCTTAACAAACTTTTCTTTTGGGATCTCCAATTTAAAAAGCCTATATGGTCCAATCCCAGAGATATGGGCATGTCAATGCGGCTCAGTGAGTAAATTGTACACATTTCCAGTGGTCAAAAACCAAATGTGGGTCACTTTGAAAGTTTTAAAGATGAATATCTGAAGAGCAAGAACTAGAAATGTATCTTGTGTTTTTCTATCAGCTCAATAGAACATTCCTGAGTGTCATAAATATTCTCTCTTCATAGTTTGCATGTCTGTAACTCTTAAAGTATTCAAGATATCTTAATATCCTTCTAGATTCTGGTTTGTAACTAACTTTTCTTTTGAAATCTTAATTTTCAAGGCCCTCGAAGGTTCAATCCTGGAGATATGGGGATCCCAATGCGGGTCCATGTTCAATTTGTTGAATTTGACCCATTTTCAGTGGTCAAAAGCCAAATGTGGCTCACTTTGCACACAGCTGATACGTATTGTGTTTAAAGAGGAAATGGCCAAAAAATATTGAATCTAGAACTGTATCTCGTTCCCCTCTATTTAAACAACTGTATAAATATCCACTGAAATGGTCAGGTTGAGGCCATTAACTTGCTCTCAAAGGTGTATTTATAACAATATATATTTGAATCAGGTTTCAGGGATATTTGGAAGAAGGGATTTCGTTCATGAAGCTAGCAAGAGTTCAAATACACAGTCTCCTAACCACATGTTTCCACATTGACATCGCAATATCTCAGGGATTGAACCATATAGGGCCTTTAAAATGAAGACACCAAAACAAAGGGCTTTTAACTGTGACATTTGGCGCAAAATGCAACAAAGATTGCTAAAGAAAACTTTATTAATACTACTACTACTTTGATTTTGTTCATATTTGTTTCTGAATACACATAAATAAATAAATAAATAAATAAATAAATAAATAAATAAATAAATAAACAGAGATGAAAGCCAAAATATCAAATCACAGATGTATATTGACCGAGTAATCACTGTTTTTTAGATGGGGGTCAAAATGACAATTTTAGATGAGATTTGGAGCCAAATTACAGGGGGGGTAAAACATGCCTTGAGAAGGATAGAAGCATAATTTTAATTCATACACAGAGATTGTAAGGTATATTAGTGAAATCTGTTGACTTTAGCAATCTGTGTTGCATTATATCCCAACAGTGACAGTTCAAAAATGGGAAAAAGGCACTTCTTGTGTTTTTTGCACCATGTTTTCATGCCTGTAACTCAAAAAGTATTAAAGATATCTTAATATCCTCTCATACTTCGTTTTTTAATAAACATTTATTTTTGTATTTTCATTTTAAAGACCCTCGAAGGTTCAATCCCAGATTTGGGGATCACAATGTGGCTCCATGTTCAATTTTACACATTTTCAGTAGTCAAAAACCAAATGTGTTTTTTTTGGCTCTAACGTGATATGGTTCATTCCCGAAGATATGGAGATCACAATGCAGCTCAATGAACGAGTAAATTTTTTTTCCACATTTTTTTAAAACAGCCAATACTTATTATGTTTAAAGAGGAATGACTGAACTACCAAATAATTTGGCTCAGGTGAAATGTGTCATTTTGACCCCCCTTTACACAATAGTGGATTACTCAGTCAATATATGTTAAATCTGTGACATTTAATATTTTGGCTTTCTTCATTATTTATACATTATTTCAACCAGAAACAATTGATCAAAATTTAACTTAGCCGAGGAGTTGAGTCGACACGGAATGATTCAGGAATCATTAAAAAGATCCGACTCGAAAGAACCGTTCGCTCACCGGTCAAATTTAGACACATCGCGTAACAATTGGAGTCATTCCCGAGATGTACATCGTCTATGTATCTCGTATCTCTCAGTACCTTGAGCTGGTCTCCGGATATGGCTGGGAACTGCGGTCTCTTAGCCGCGACCGAGTCCTCCGTCTGCATGTTGACTCCCGCCGCGTCCCGCGTGCGCTTGCGACCCCTCTTCGACTTCACTTTCTCAAACGCGTCTGTGTTCCCGTCGCAGTCCATAGTAACGCTCACCTCCGCTGTCGTGTTTGCTACCGACTCCATCGCGAAATGTGCTACTAAAAACTACAGTTCAACTGAGATGTTTACAACGAACATGTGGCGTAAGCCATCTTCCTCAAAGGACCTTATTGCTGCCCGAGCAGTGCCATATGATACAGCTTATTAAAGTGATCATACGTTTCCCTGTTAGCTGTGAACTTTTCTTTAAAGTGTTAAACAATAAATAATCAAGTATTATAGACTGTTCGTTTTGTGAAGATTTTCCGTTCATTTTGATCAGGCTATAAGTAGGTCAGCTATGTGTTGGAGTGGGAGGGTCCTTAAACGCGCTGTTTAAGCAGCAGCACTGACATCGCGAGTATTCCGCTCAAACTGACAGTGTTCTCGTGTATAATCGAGCGCAGAAACATCATGTCATCCGCCCTGGAGAAGCCACAGATCATCGCGCACATCCAGAAGAGTCTGAACTACACGGTGTTCGAGAGCCGATGGATTCCCTGCAGCGCCAAGTTTGTGTGCATGGGAAACTTCGCCCGGGGAACCGGAGTAATGCAGATCTACGAGATCCAGCACGGCGAGCTGCAGCTGGTCAAAGAGGTTGGAGCTGTTTAACTTTAACTTCAAACTAATGAAGACTGACAAACACTCACGAGCGCAAGGTAGACGAGCGGCTTTCTAGAAAACTCCCGGGTTGTCATGGCAACAGGACGCGGTTTTTTGTTGTTTAAACTGTCTTGATGCATAATAAACTATTTTTAATATATAATTGAACCTGTTAACTGTCATCATCTTTTGAGCATATGCGTGAAAAATGCGCATTTCGCAGTTAAATAGTTGTAATTCATGAAGGGTTGTCTCTTCCTAAACAGGATAATCTGCCAACATTAAAGTGTAAAAAGAGTTAAGCAAATGTACTGTACTAAACATATTACATTTTTTTGCACAAAATATATATTTTATACAATATTTTTTTTTACTCTAGAATTGCTATAAGATCAGAGCCATATGTTGAGATCACAAAAAATGAGGTGTTTATACCAAAAATGAACAAACACACTTAATTCTTTTTACTGTTATGATATCACTTCTATCGCAAGACATGGATGTGTTTTGTCAAGTTTAGAAAAATATCTGTTTAAAAGGAAAATATGACACCGCCCACTAAAATGTACCATTTCTTTGGTAACGCAATGTCCAACTTTAAAACCGTTTTCACAGAATGACTGTTGAGTGTTTAAAGGGATAGTTCACCCCAGAATGAAATGATCCCATGATTTACTCTCCCTCAAGGCATCCCAGGTGTATGACATTGTTTTTTCAGACGAACACAATCAGAGTTATATTAATAAATGTTCTGGCTCTTCCAAGCTTTATAATGGGAGTGAAAGGGGGTTGGGATTTTGAATCCAGAAGGTCACTCGTCATGTGTCGGGTCAGAGGTCACTCTTCCACCAGAACTCGACTCACATACAGCCGTTACCACAAGCCTGTGATTATAGTTTATAAAGTTTTAAATATGGATATTTTTCCTCACTCAGACGCATGGCTTCATTTCAGAAGGACTTTATTAACCCCCAGAGCCATGTGGAGCACTTTTATAATGGATGGATGCACTTTTATGATGGATGGATGCACTTTTATGATGGATGGATGCACTTTTATGATGGATGGATGCACTTTTATAATGGATGGATGCACTTTTATGATGGATGGATGGATGCACTTTTATGATGGATAGATGCACTTTTATAATGGATGGATGCACTTTTATGATGGATGGATGCACTTTTATAATGGATGGATGCACTTGTATGATGGATAGATGCACTTTTATAACGGATGGATGCACTTTTATGATGGATAGATGCACTTTTACGATGGATAGATGCACTTTTATAATGGATGGATGCACTTGTATGATGGATAGATGCACTTTTATAACGGATGAATGCACTTTTATGATGGACAAATGCACTTTTATGATGGATAGATGCACTTTTACAATGGATGGATGCACTTTTATGATGGACAAATGCACTTTTATGATGGACAAATGCACTTTTATGATGGATAGATGCACTTTTACAATGGATGGATGCACTTTTATGATGGACAAATGCACTTTTATGATGGATAGATGCACTTTTACAATCGATGGATGCACTTTTATGATGGATAGATGCACTTTTATGATGGACAAATGCACTTTTATGATGGATAGATGCACTTTTACAATCGATGGATGCACTTTTATGATGGATAGATGCACTTTTATGATGGACAAATGCACTTTTATGATGGAAAGATGCACTTTTATAACGGATGGATGCACTTTTATGATGGACAGATGCACTTTTATAACGGATGGATGCACTTTTATGATGGACAAATGCACTTTTATGATGGATAGATGCACTTTTATGATGGATAGATGCACTTTTATGATGGACAGATGCACTTTTATGATGGATAGATGCACTTTTATGATGGATAGATGCACTTTATGATGGATAGATGCACTTTTATGATGTATAGATGCACTTTTATGATGTATAGATGCACTTTTATGATGGACAAATGCACTTTTATGATGGATAGATGCACTTTTATGATGGACGAATGCACTTTTATGATGGACAAATGCACTTTTATGATGGATAGATGCACTTTTATGATGGATAGATGCACTTTTATAATGGATAGATGCACTTTTATGATGATGGATGCACTTTTATGATGGACGAATGCACTTTTATGATGGATAGATGCACTTTTACGATGGATAGATGCACTTTTATAATGGATGGATGCACTTGTATGATGGATAGATGCACTTTTATAACGGATGAATGCACTTTTATGATGGACAAATGCACTTTTATGATGGATAGATGCACTTTTACAATGGATGGATGCACTTTTATGATGGACAAATGCACTTTTATGATGGATAGATGCACTTTTACAATGGATGGATGCACTTTTATGATGGACAAATGCACTTTTATGATGGACAAATGCACTTTTATGATGGATAGATGCACTTTTACAATCGATGGATGCACTTTTATGATGGATAGATGCACTTTTATGATGGACAAATGCACTTTTATGATGGATAGATGCACTTTTATAATGGATGGATGCACTTTTATGATGGAAAGATGCACTTTTATAACGGATGGATGCACTTTTATGATGGACAGATGCACTTTTATAACGGATGGATGCACTTTAATGATGGACAAATGCACTTTTATGATGGATAGATGCACTTTTATGATGGATAGATGCACTTTATGATGGATAGATGCACTTTTATGATGGACAGATGCACTTTTATGATGGATAGATGCACTTTTATGATGGATAGATGCACTTTATGATGGATAGATGCACTTTTATGATGGATAGATGCACTTTTATGATGGACAAATGCACTTTTATGATGGACAAATGCACTTTTATGATGGATAGATGCACTTTTATGATGGACGAATGCACTTTTATGATGGACAAATGCACTTTTATGATGGATAGATGCACTTTTATGATGGATAGATGCACTTTTATAATGGATAGATGCACTTTTATGATGATGGATGCACTTTTATGATGGACGAATGCACTTTTATGATGGATAGATGCACTTTTATGATGGACAATTGCACTTTTATGATGGATGGATGCACTTTTATGATGGACAAATGCACTTTTATGATGGATGGATGCACTTTTATGATGGATAGATGCACTTTATGATGGATAGATGCACTTTTATGGACTTCAAAACAGAAACAGTCATTCACTGCCATTATAAAGCTTGGATGAGCCAGGACATTTATTAATATAACTCTGTGTCCGTCTGAGAGAAGAATGTCATACTCCTGGGATGACTTGAGGAAGGTAAATCATGGGATAATTTTCATTTTTGAGTGAACTATTCCTTTAACGCACCCTTAAACCAACCCACACCACCAGACCTGTCCTAACTAACAGCACAAGTGTTTTACCGTACATCAACACAATAAGATCCCTGTGACTAACAAACTTATTTTGATGTCAGTGCATAGTTAAAGACACTTAATCTAAATGTTTTCACTCCAGATAGAAAAGGCCAAGCCGATCAAATGTGGGACATTCGGGGCCACATCTCTCCAGCAGAGGCATCTGGCCACAGGAGACTTCGACGGAAACCTCAATGTCTGGTAGGATAACGCTTGGTTGTTGTGCTGTTTTTCCAGCATCCAGGCTGAGACCGTTGCAGTAATGTGCAGTGTATAATGAAACCTTGTTTTGCAGGAATCTGGAAGCACCCGACTGCCCGGTGTACTCAGTCAAAGCACACAAGGAGATCATAAACGGCATTGATGGAGTGGGAGGACTGGGCATCGGGGACGGGGCTCCTGAGATCGTCACTGGCAGTAGAGACGGTCACTATTTATCTCACACGCATGGAAAATGGACTCATACTTCATATGTTAGATCACAGCATTTATTGGTTTTTATTTTATTAATAGGTACAGTCAAGGTGTGGGACTCACGGCAGAAAGACACACCGGTGGTAAACATGGAGCCGGTGGAGGGAGAAACCAAGAGAGACTGCTGGACCGTAGCTTTCGGTGGGTATTTCTGTCACTCATATTGCAGGAGTTCCATTAAAGGAACATCTCCACTTTTTTTTAAATTAGGCTCATTTTCCAAGTCCTCTAGAGTTAAATAGTTGAGTTTCACCGTTTTTGAATCCATTCAGCCGATCTTTGTATCTGGCGGTAGCTCTTTTAGCATAGCTTAGCATACATCATTGATTCTAATCAGTCCATTAGGATCTCATTCAAAAAACGACCAAAGACACTTTCAATATTTTTCCTGTTTAAAACTTGACACTTCTACAGTTACATCGCGTAAGACCAACTGAAAATGAAAAGTTGTGATTTTCTACACCTATATGGCTAGGAACTACTTTCTCATTCCTGCGTAATAATCACGGATAATTTGTTGGTATTCTGTGAAACATGGTGGTAGTAGGGCTGGGCGATATGGAGCAAAAAATATATCTCGATATATTTTTCTATATTTCTCATTCCTGTGTAATAGTCGTGGATCTTCACGGCTGTACCATGGCTGCAGCGGCGCAGTGATATTACGCAGTGCTGAAAGTAGCCCCCAGCTAGGTCACTCTCAATGTGACTGGCACTAAGTTTGTGTAGTTGCAGAGAAAGTTTCAGGCCTGCAGCTGACAAACTGTGTTGTGTATTTCCCTGTGTGATTAGCCATCTGTGCGTTGTAAAGAGCTGTGATAGTAAGGCGAAGGTGTATACTACCACCCTGTTTCACAGAATACCAACGAATCTAAATTTTAAACAGGAAAAATATTGAAAGTGTCTTTGTTCATTTTTTGAATGAGATGCTAATGGACTGATTAGAATCAATGATGTATGCTAAGCTATGCTAAAAGTGCTACCGCCAGATACAAAGATCGGCTGAATGGATTCAAAAACGGTAAAACTAAAACTATTTAACTCTAGGGGACTTGGAAAATGAGCCTATTTTCAAAAAAGTGGAGATGTTCCTTTAAACCACACGAGGACTATAACTATAAAGAAATAGTTTTAAAAATCATTCTAAATGTTAAAGAATATCAGAGTTCACACCACAACTATAACAATAACGACACAGAGGAACGATATCGTGATGTGATGAAAGGTAAAAGCATTGGCCAATCAGAATTCAGATCTCAAAGCGTCAGAGGACAACAGAGCGATATCGTGCAATGCGAGTCCCATGTATCAGTTCTCTTTTCATCAGCAGATATTCTCTGGCTCATCTCACAGCGGTTTATAGATTATCATGAGAGAATATGCTAATCAATGACTGAAGATGGTGAACTCATAAACTCCTCCTCTATCCCTTCAGAAGCGTCCTGTCTCACTCTACATGCTGTCTCTTCTTCTGGAGTCTCTCCATCATTGCCCCACTCCGGTTTGATTATATAAGGCTGAACAGTTTCTGATATTATCAGTGTGTGTCTGTAATCGGAGCTGCTAACATGAGCTCTTGAAGCTCCGCCCTCTTCCTGAAAGAGGGCGGGAGCAGCAGCTCATTTGCATTTAAAGGGACACACACAAAAACTGAACATTTTTGCTCACAATCAAAAAGTGGTAATTTTAACATGCTTTAAAACGTTTATTAATGAAGAAGAATGTCATACACACATAGGATGACTTGAGGGAGAGCTTATTTTAATTTTTGGGTGAACTATCCCTTTAAGAGGTGTAAGGGACTCTTATCAGGTCTATTTAGCTCAAATTAAATTATTAATTAATTCATTTTTAAAGAGTCTGATTTTGCAGCCGAGCAAATGACTCGTCCAGCGTTCATTTGAACGTGCCGTAACTATCAACTCTGCAGCGGATATTAATATCCACACAATAGTGAAACTTTGTAACTTAGATCAGCAGTTTAAGACGTTAAATTCGTAATAACGCATTCACACTTATCTTTAAATACAAACAAAACTTTACTGATACTCTAACACGTAAATCTAATATCTAACACAAACACACCTTCACACACTTCGCAGAACGAAAGAAAGTTAGGAAAGTATGAGTTTAAAGAGAATGAAATGATGAAATCCCAAGTTTCTAGCAATGCACTTATAAGACATGACCTGAATGAACCACCGATCATTAACTTAACCCTCCTATCGCTTCTTAGATGGGGTTATTTAATTTGATATCAATGCCTCAGTTCGGTTTAGAATCTGGAGGTCACTTGCGTTTGTATCTCGTATCGTCTTTGCATGGGTTTCCATTAAAGTAAGAAGGGCAACAACACCAGGGTAAATAAATGATGACTAGATTTTAGAGTAAACTTATCACTTTAAAGCTACACTGTGTAACTTTTTTAGTTTATTCTTAGCTAAAAACACTTAGTTCTTTCAAAAATATATGTGCTCATTAATGTATATTTACTTCTTTCAAGTAATAAAGTATTCTCGTAAGTGTATAATAAGCCATTGAAAATACATACGGGTGAGGGGTTCGAATGCACGTCGCCATGTTGCCCCTCCATCTTGAAAGTACAGTAGCCAAAGAGGGACATACCCGTAAATTCAAGCTCGCTTTGGTGTTTTAACACTCGATGGCACTGTGTCGAATGTGAAGAGGGGGATTGCTTGAGACTGATATAGCCTACAATGTAAACTTTGCCTTACGCTAGTGATGTCGTACAATATACAGAATAACGATAGCACCGATAAAAGTTACTTTACTAAGATTAGCTTGCATTCGTCTGGGAACCTGATCGCTGATGTTAGCAATGAAATGGTAAAAAATAACGAAAAGGTAAAACTATTATTCATTTTACATAGATGTCATAACCTACATGTTAACTGACAAATTAAATAACTGCAAATTATAATAGTTTTCTAAAGTAACCTCATCACTTGATCGAACTGGAAGCCGTATTAATCTTGGACTAAATCAGCCACCGTAGGAGTTAAAACGAAATCAGAATTGAGAGGAACAGAAACTAATATTCACTGGATGGTCATATACCTTTTCACCGCTAGATGGGGGAAAATATCACACAGTGTAGCTTTAAAATGCTTTGCAGCCATCTGTACAGCAGACATCCTCAAATAGCAGACCAAAATGACAACTGAAGCACCATTTTACCGTTTCTACAGTTAAAGGTGAGCAGCGCGTCAACCATGGAGCATATATTTAAACAATCGAGGTAATATTTTTATCAAGAGCCAAACGCGCTTCATTCATGCCCTCTCTGCCCCGTGCACGACACTTCACACCCCTGCTAAAGACGTAAAGCACTATAAGAGCTGCAGATGAGACGGTCATGTTTGAAACGGTAACAGAAACACAGTGAGAAGCAAAATAGATTGATACTGTCGCTAAAAGCCTTCAGAAACCGAGACTGCAGCAAAAATAGTTTTTTTAAACCTGTCATACTTACCGTAGCCTATGAGTGGGACAGTTCAAACCAGGTTTGTGACAAGGAGAGACAATTAAAACATTGAAATAAGTTAAAGGAGCACTCACACATTTAGAAATAGGGCTTATTCAACTTCTTTCCTACATTTAGATATGTGGGCAAATGCATTTCTGTCTCAGTGCATGCATTGTTTTAGTTTGGCAGGGTCGCGCTAGCTTAGCTTAGCATAATGAATGGAATCCTATGTTGCCAACTAGCATGTCCCGAGTAAAAGTGATCCAAAAAAACCCCACCTAATTACTTCTTGTGGCCTGCGTATTCACAACGAGTACAAATAGTGATGCAGATTAAGACTAGGCGATTTCCCAGGCAGATATTGGGACTATATTAATCGGAAGCACAGGTGAAAAGGGGATTTCACTGGTATTGTATGATATCTCCGTGCCCAAGTAGCAGTGCTTCGTCTGTGCTTCCCCATAATATAGTCCCAAATTAATATCTACTCGGGACATGCTAGCTGGCAACATAGGATTCCATTCATTATGCTAAGCTAAGCTAGCGGCAAACTAAACTAAACAATGCATCAGGGACGTGCACAGGAATTTTGAGGGGCAGTTGCTCTGCCCTAAAAAAAAGGGCACCAAACCCCCCCCCAAACTCACGGGCTATATGAAGGACTGAGAATAACAGGGTCTTTATTAAACTATATATACGCAAAGAAGTAAACCTATAGTATGGTTCAAAAACACTATAGTATTTAATAGAGTAAATTTACTGTAATTTTACTATAATATAATATACTATAGTATTTTTTCATGTGGGATGCATTACTTCCATCATTCATTCTTCTTGCTAAAACGAAATGTGAGAAAATCAGCAGACATGTAGCTTAGTTTGCCTAATGCCTACCAAAAAAAAATAGTAGCCTAGGCTGCTTGTCTGCAAGCTATCTGTCTGATTATTTAGGCTAAACGTGGCCAACTCATCCTGGATTTATGAAGATTTTAATTCATTTCATAAAACTTGATGATGATCGTCCATTTGTTATACCTTTCCGACAACCGCGTCAATCTCCTTCTAGTGCCGCTCATGCAGGCTCAGCTCAGGTGCCGGTCGCGTGAACCGCTGCAGCCATGTAAACAGAGTTTGCCCCTGACGTTCCCTTTCGGACGGGTGCCCGAATATGGAAGTGAATGAGGCTTTGCGAAAAAATTTTTATTTTTTTATCTAGGCCTACGTGAAATTCTGCATCTATTGAACGATTTTTTTAATTTATTTTTTTCCACCTCGGAAGGGCAACGTGAGTCGAGAAGGGCATATGGGCAGTTGCCCGGGCAACCTGAGCAACCCCCCTGTGCACGTCCCCGCAATGCATGCACTGAGACAAAAATGCATTTGCCCACATCTAAATGTAGGAAAGATGTTGAATAAGCCCTATTTCTAAACACGGTGGAGTGCTCCTTTTACTTTGTTTTCTGTTCATAATGAGAAATGTTTTATGTTGTGAGCGTTGTCTGTTTGGTTTCAGTACCTATTTTCATTAAAAATGGTCCAGACTTTGAGAGGAAGACCCTGAACCCACATACAGGATCTTGTATCAGTCACATGGCATTCAACCATAGGTATCTAAATGTAAAAATAGCCTGATAAAACACCTGATCTTTTAATATTCATACCCAGTTTTTTTACAGGTCTGGCAGATTCTGCCATCGTTTTGTTCTTAAGTACAATATTTATAAAATGTTATAACTCTGCTTTTTTGTAGTGTCAGAAAGACAAACATGAAGAAAAAATTGAATCGCTACTGTCCTTGTTTTCTCTCTAGGTCACGCGTTCAACGACCAGGACCGCTGTGTGTGTGCTGGATATGACAACGGTGACATCAAGTTATTTGATCTTAGAAATATGGCTTTGCGATGGGAGACGAATATCAAAAATGGGGTAAGTGGATATTTAACTTCAGCTTGGTGTGTCTTCAGAACTGTTTCAGTGTGCATTATTAAACGCCTCCCAACACCTGATCATGACTATGCAGACAGTAGACATCCAGTAGACTTCAGCTACAGCAACGTGAAAATACCGTCTGTCACGTTCCTCTGAAATCACTTTGTGTGCGCTGTTTAGGAATAGTGAACATTTTACACAACGTTGGTGGTTAAGAAACAACTGATGAATCAGAAGACCATAAATGTAACAGACTGGCTTTGATGTAACCATCAGATATTATTTAAATATTATTATTTATTTAGATTTCAGATAAAAGTGGCTGAGCAGTAGAGCTGCACGATTAATCGTTAAAAGATTGCGATCTTGATTCAAATGCCCATGCAATCTTATTCCTAAATGTCAGCGATTGGGCTCTCTGTCTATTAAACCTTTGATTAATCACAGCGAATATTCAGATCTGTGTTCTGAGAGCCGTTGTCATGTACAGATATGAAACATCTTCACAAACAGGATTATAATTTCTGTCTTACAATCATTCAAATTAGTGCTGGGATTCAAATTTATAGTTCGGATATAAACACTGAAGTCTACGGTAGAGATCAAAATAGAGCAAATCACCTTTTGAAAGTAACATGACGCTTCAAATAAAGATTGTATCAGTTACATCGTTACACCAGTAGGTGGCGACAAGTGACTGTTAAAAATGTGTTTGGCATTGAATCATTCACAAGAGATTCGTTCAAAAACACTGATTCATCGAGTAATTAAACAAGTGACGTCTGTATGAGTGAGACATTGAATCTTTCATTCAAGAGATTCATTCAAAAACAATGATTCATCGAGTAATTAAACAAGTGAAGTCTGTATGAGTGAGTCATTGAATCATTCACTCAAGAGATTCGTTCAAAAACACTGATTCATCGAGTAATTAAACAAGTGAAGTCTGTATGAGTGAGTCATTGAATCATTCACTTTAAGAGATTTGTTAAAAAAAGTTGATTCATCCAGTAATGAAACAAGTGAAGTATTTATGAGTGAGTCATTGAATTATTCACTCAAGAGATTTGTTCAAAAACACTGATTCATTCAGTGATGAAACAAGTGAAGTCTTTATGAGTGAGTCATTGAATCATTCACTCAAGAGATTTGTTCAAAAACACTGATTCATTCAGTAATGAAACAAGAAGTCTTTATGAGTGAGTCATTGAATCATTCACTCAAGAGATTTGTTCAAAAACACTGATTCATTCAGTAATGAAAGAAGAGAAGTATTTATGAGTGAGTCATTGAATCTTTCACTCAAGAGATTCGTTCAAAAACACTGATTCATTCAGTAATGAAAGAAGAGAAGTATTTATGAGTGAGTCATTGAATCATTCACTCAAGAGATTTGTTCAAAAACACTGATTCATTCAGTAATGAAACAAGTGAAGTCTTTATGAGTGAGTCATTGAATCATTCATTCAAGATATTCATTCAAAAACACTGATTCATTCAGTAATGAAAGAAGAGAAGTATTTATGAGTGAGTCATTGAATCATTCACTCAAGAGATTTGTTCAAAAACACTGATTCATTCAGTAATGAAACAAGTGAAGTCTTTATGAGTGAGTCATTGAATCATTCACTCAAGAGATTTGTTCAAAAACACTGATTCATTCAGTAATGAAACAAGTGAAGTCTGTATGAGTGAGTCATTGAATCATTCACTTTAAGAGATTTGTTAAAAAAAGTTGATTCATTCAGTAATGAAACAAGTGAAGTATTTATGAGTGAGTCATTGAATCATTCACTCAAGAGATTTGTTCAAAAACACTGATTCATTCAGTAATGAAAGAAGAGAAGTATTTATGAGTGAGTCATTGAATTATTCACTCAAGAGATTTGTTCAAAAACACTGATTCATTCAGTAATGAAACAAGTGAAGTATTTATGAGTGAGTCATTGAATTATTCACTCAAGAGATTTGTTCAAAAACACTGATTCATTCAGTGATGAAACAAGTGAAGTCTTTATGAGTGAGTCATTGAATCATTCACTCAACCGATTTTTTAAAAGTAATTCATTCAGATTAATTAAACATTTTGAAAGGACTGCAGCGATTAACATTTTGTCAGAACTTCTAGTAAATTAGAAGTCATTTTGTTTAATTTTCTGTTCAGAATCATAGAATTGTACTTTAAGCAGACCAGTTTCAGTTCATCCAGAATCCTGCCGCTCTAGTGGCCAGCACATCAAAAACACGTCTCATCTAGTTGTGCAGATGCAGTATAACGGAAACTTATCTTGCATTTCTTTACAGGTATGCTCTGTTGAATTTGACAGAAAAGACATTAACATGAACAAACTAGTGGCAACATCTTTAGAGGGCAAGTTTCATGTGTTTGACATGAGGACCCAGCACCCCACCAAGGGCTTCGCTTCAGTGTCTGAAAAGGTTTGTTTCTCTCAAAGGGTGAATTCAAGGGTATATACTTTATTTACTCTTTTTCTCACAGGAGAAAACATTTAATTACAGTAAACTGGCATTGAGCTTCCAAGTAGGGCTGGGCGATTTGGTCAAAAACATTATCCATATCATATCATCTTGACGTTTTTATCATGATATTCATCTATTAATGGGGAAGGAATTCCACATGTTTGTCTGACCTTGAGAGTGAAATGAAACATAACTTGTTTACAAGACCAATTCAATTTTCCCCAAATTCAATTTTTCTTTTTTCTGGATTATGTTTTGTTATTTAATGCAAATTATAAAAAATATAATCAAAAACGGTATTTAATGAAATTATTAAAACTAATGAAATTTTTTAAATGTAATAAAGTTAAATTATTTAATTTATTTACAGCAAAACATAGCAATTTTTGTCAAATAAGGTTCTGTACAAACAGAACTTGTATACTGTATAAATTAAAACATGGATGGAAAAATATTTTGTTTTTATAAAAAAGAAAATATTTAAACGCGATTAATCACATGATTGTCATGAGTTAACTCGCGATTAATCGCAATTGAATCACATTTTTATCAGTTCTAAATGTACCTTAAATTCATATTTTGCAAGTTTGTAAAACTCTAATCAACATGGGTATGGAGGAATATGCATGCTTTATGTAAACGTGCGTTTATTATTAGTGAAACCATACTCAGGGCATTAAGACTAGACATGTGTCAAAGGTCATAGATGTTTTTCATGTTCATGTCTCTTAAGCCTGTAAGCTTAAAGATTCAGAATAAGCAGTGATTTCTCTCATTTTAAGAATATAAATGAAGGGAGTTTTTACACTGGCAGTTTAGTTGAGAACTGATCCTGTGAAAGCGGTCATGCGGACCTGGGAGCGCACCAGGGTACCGAACCTGAGACTACCTGGAAACACGGACTCGGGAGCGCTTGTTCAGAAGAGTAACCTGCGCATACGTTTAGCCGATTGTAATGTTTAGTTTAATTAAACACACTAGTGGTGATGGTGTTACTGATTTACCTCGGATATGAGTGCGAGCGAGCTTGAGTCCCTTTACAAGCATGCAACAGAAAGCCCCCTTCATCCGATGTACTGACCCGCGTTCATACCCTGTGGATGTGTGTGATGATGTAAGATGCACGCAAATGCTCCCGGGTTCAACAGAATCAAGCGGACCAGCGCTGGGGAAACCGGGAACTATCGTGCTCGGACTTGGACTGCAGCAAACGTGCTCAGTGTAAAAACACCCTTTTCTTTTATTTTGACCTGGAGTCTAATAACAGTTAAACAGAAAAAATGGTAGCTTATGTAGGCTATAACGTCACTTGTTTCAGAATAGTAATGTTAATGTTAGCCCTTTTCTTTCCCTATCCTTTACGTCCATGGCTGCTCTCGATTTCTCCAGCTACGGGTTAGGCCACGGATCAAACAGAAAATGCGTGCTGCGGTAATAAAATTAGTGCCATTATAATGCGTTATTAACGTGTTAATTTTGATAGCCATATTTTATAATATTTCTTGATAATAATAATAATAATAATAGTGTGATTAGTACATTTTACTATTCAATAGTAATATACACTCACCTAAAGGATTATTATGAACACCTGTTCAATTTTTCTTTAATGAAATTATCTAATCAACCAATCACATGGCAGTTGCTTGAGTGCATTTAGGGGTGTGGTCCTGGTCAAGACAATCTCCTGAACTCCAAACTGAATGTCAGAATGGGAAAGAAAGGGGATTTAAGCAATTTTGAGAGTGGCATGGTTGTTGGCGCCAGACGGGCCGGTCTGAGTATTTCACAATCTGCTCAGTTACTGGGATTTTCACGCACAACCATTTCTAGGGTTTACAGAGAATGGTGTGAAAAGGGAAAAACATCCAGTATGCGGCAGTCCTGTGGGAGAAAATGCCTTGATGATGCTAGAGGTCAGAGGAGAATGGGCCGACTGATTCAAGCTGATAGAAGAGCAACTTTGACTGAAATAACCACTCGTTACAACCGAGGTATGCAGCAAAGCATTTGTGAAGCCACAACACACACAACCTTGAGGCGGATGGGCTACAACAGCAGAAGACCCCACGGGTACCACTCATCTCCACTACAAATAGGAAAAAGAGGCTACAATTTGCACAAGCTCACCAAAATTGGACAGTTGAAGACTGGAAAAATGTTGCCTGGTCTGATGAGTCTCGATTTCTGTTGAGACGTTCAGATGGTAGAGTCAGAATTTGGCGTAAACAGAATGAGAACATGGATCCATCATGCCTTGTTACCACTGTGCAGGCTGGTGGTGGTGGTGTAATGGTGTGGGGGATGTTTTCACTGTGCAGGCTGGGGTGGTGGTGTAATGGTGTGGGGATGTTTTCACTGTGCAGGCTGGGGGTGGTGGTGTAATGGTGTGGGGGATGTTTTCTGGGCACACTTTAGGCCCCTTAGTGCCAATTGGGCATGGTTTAAATGCCACGGCCTACCTGAGCATTGTTTCTGACCATGTCCATCCCTTTATGACCACCATGTTCCCATCCTCTGATGGCTACTTCCAGCAGGATAATGCACCATGTCACAAAGCTCAAATCATTTCAAATTGGTTTCTTGAACATGACAATGAGTTCACTGAACTAAAATGGCCCCCACAGTCACCAGATCTCAACCCAATAGAGCATCTTTGGGATGTGGTGGAACGGGAGCTTCGTGCCCTGGATGTGCATCCCACAAATCTCCATCAACTGCAAGATGCTATCCTAACAATATGGGCCAACATTTCTAAAGAATGCTTTCAGCACCTTGTTGAATCAATGCCACGAAGAATTAAGGCAGTTCTGAAGGCGAAAGGGGTCAAACACAGTATTAGTGTGTGTTCCTAATAATCTTTTAGGTGTCTGTATTTCTGTCACAATTTCTTCAACCAAACTTTTATTTTGGTGGGTTCCTGTGAAGACCTTTGAGTCTCAGTGTGTATTTGACAATAGCTTTCCTCATATAAAACGTGAAAAATAGGGATACCACTTTTTCCAGAATGGGTCCAACACAGATGCTTTGATATTTCAGTATACGCCAATACAGAGTACCGATATGTTTATCGGCCCAGCCCTACTTATAGCTTCAGAAATGACAAGCCTACAAGGGTGATAAAAACGGCCATTTGTGCTCATTATATCACTGTCTTCTGTTGCCCTGTGATAGCTTTGTGTGAGAAGAACCAGTATTTAACTAATAATCTAACATACAAGTGAGCCGACTGGATCAATTTACTAATCGAAAAGATCTGATTCACAAGGAGGGCTAGGGTGTATGTCAAGATTTCTATCTTACGGGGATCATATGGCTTCAGAAGGCTTGGATTGTTGCACATTATCCACTTTTATAGTACTTTGCATCCTAAATCTTTGTTTTGCACACTTAACTGTTACTCCTTATACTCATTTGCGTTCTGTATTTCAGGCTCACAAGTCTACAGTATGGCAAGTGAGGCATTTGCCTCAGAATCGTGACATCTTCATGTCGGCTGGTGGAGCGGGGAATCTGCATTTATGGAAATAGTAAGGAATTTCTTATTTTTAACATCTAAAGAGTGCTCTATGATTACTCCGTAGTGGGCTGTTTTTGATTCCTCATTGCTTTTCTATTGTTCCAGTGAATATCCAGCCCAGAGGACTAAAAAGGGCGCAGATGATGTAGACATGGGCGTGGCCGGGTCTGTGACCCTCCTGCAGAACGTCACCGTGTCCTCACAACCCATCTCTAGTCTGGACTGGAGCCCGGACAAACAGGGCCTCTGTGTTTGCTCTTCGTTTGACCAGTCTGTACGAGTCCTTATTGTGACCAAACTCAACACCGTCTGAGTTATCATTCCCAAAGATATTGGAATATTTGATGACCGTTTACATGCCACATGTATGTCTTATGTTAAAATGTGCAATTATAGAGGTTTTTTTTAAAGAAAGTGTTATAATTATTTGTAATATTATCTGCTATAGTGACTTTGCTTTGGAGTTCTTATGCGAAATGTGAAGGTAAAGTTTTTACAACAAAAACATCTTGTCTTCCGATCTTTTCAGTTTGTAATAAACTCTTAAATCTGGTTGATGTCAAACATTTCTATTTTTTTTTTCAGCTGTAATGCCCACTTATGACAATCCAATCAATTCCCCATGGTCCCATCTTACACTGAACATATTTTCACACAGACCAAATATATATGCCAAACAATGGCAGAATGGGTGTTGAC
Source organism: Gobiocypris rarus (assembly GCA_023029165.1). Classification (NCBI taxonomy): domain Eukaryota; kingdom Metazoa; phylum Chordata; class Actinopteri; order Cypriniformes; family Gobionidae; genus Gobiocypris; species Gobiocypris rarus. The sequence continues at coordinate 1,662,497 of CM040927.1, read as the reverse complement.
CAACACATCAGTTTATTGTTCTGATTGGATTTAAATAATTAAGGCAACAAACAATCATAATGACGACTATAAGACACAGAATAATAGGGACAGCCAAATGTATAAAGTACATTCCCACATTAAAAAGATCATATCCAACACTTGAACTTGAAAAAGTCTTGCAGCTGCTCATCATCCACTGACTTATGTATTCCAGCATAAACTGTCCTCAGAAGATTGGTCATGAATTTGTGCTTCAATATATTTTTTATGCAAAAGCAGAACGTTTCAGCATTTCAGCACTAATGTTACCCAATTGGAAAAGTGATGGCTGGATGGATAGATCTCAGATGACAAGTGGTCTCAGAAACTAACCGAGTCCCATGACTCTTCCATATGCTATCAGTTTGGGCAGTAGCTGAGGATGCTCATACAGTTCTTGTTTCATCAGAATATGAACAATCTCTCCTGTTATGAAGGCATCATCAAACAGGCTTCAGTGGGAATCTGCCAAGTGGGTAATCCAGCCCCTGGAAAGCGGACCTTCCATAGTGGCGGCCATTGCTAACCGAGCCATCCCCTGCTGTTAGCATCCCATTGACTCCCATTCATTTTGGCATCACTTTGACAGCTAATAACTTTACATCTGAGGCGTTTAAAGACTCATTTGTCCATTGTTTATTTCTAAAGAAACACGGCAATGTATAAAAGGCTCCATTGACAGTGATGTCATCAGCTCATTTTAGTTATTATCATACAGTGACAATGTGGGCAGATCAGTCATTTAGTTTATATAGTTAATTTAGTTCACTAATTAGATTCATTTGGATATTTAGTTGAAAATTTGTGTCCCCAACTGAGAAAGCCAAGCCAAATGCGACAGTGGCAAGGAAACCAAAACCCCATCAGGTGACCTAATGGAGAAAAATAAACCTTGGGAGAAACCAGGCTCAGTCTGGGTGCCAGTTCTCCTCTGGCCAATTAACAAACAGCGTATTATTATTATTCTGGCAACCTTACAGGTCAGAAGTAGCCTGGATGCCAGCCGAATTTAGCCCCGCCCACAACATTTTTGCTCGGGCAATTCGGTCTGGACTGATCCATAGAGGAGTAATTATGCCCGAACAGAAACTGTTCAGACCAATCAAATTGTCAGGACGGGCTTTATACGATGATGGACAGATGATCAACAAGGAAAGGCAAGGCAAGTTTATTTATATAGCACATTTCATACACAATGGCAATTCAAAGTGCTTTACATGGAAAATGAAATTAAAATAGTGATAAGAATTAAGAATACCACGTGTAAGACTTAAAAATAAAAACAGGATAATTAAAACAGTTGTAAAGAGAATTTTTAAAATAAGAAGACAATAGAAATATATAGTTGTAAAGATATTTAAAAAGAATAAAATTATTACAGTATATATAGATAAAAAATAAAATTAAGATGATGCATAGATTAGAGTAGGTGCAATCAGTGGACGTACAGTGGCACAGTGCTCATTCAGTAAAGGCACAGCTGGACAGATGTGTTTTGAGTCTGGATTTGAATGTGGCTACTGTTGGAGCACATCTGATCTCTTCTGGAAGCTGGTTCAGCTGGCTGGCACAATAGCTGAACGCAGACTCTCCTTGCTTTGAGTGAACTCTTGGTATTTCTAGCTGACTTGATCCTGATGATCTGAGTGATCTGATGGGTTTGTATTTAATCAGCATATCTGCAATGTATTGAGGTCCTTGGTCATTGAGTGATTTATATACCAGTAATAATACTTTAAAAGCTATCCTAAATGTAACTGGAAGCCAGTGTAAAGACCTGAGGACTGGTGTGATATGGTCATATGTTCTGGTTCTGCTCAGCGTTCTGTATGAGCTGCAGCTGTCTAATGGTCTTTTGGGAAGGCGGTGAGAAGACCATTACAATAGTCCACCCTGCTGGTGATGAAAGCGTGAACGAGTTTCTCTAAGTCTTGCCTGGAAACAAAGCATCTGATTCTTGCAATATTTTTCAGATGATAGTAAGCTGATTTAGTTATTGCTTTGACATGACTATTGAAACTCAGGTCTGACTCCAAAATCACACCAAGATTCCTGACTTGATTTTTTGTTATTAGACCTTTTGTCTCAAGATATGCGTTCACCTTGAGAATTTCATCTTTGTTTCCAAATGTAATGATTTCAGTTTTGTTTTTGTTTAACTGAAGATAGTTTTGGCTCATCCAACTGTTAACTTCATCAATGCATTTGCACAGGAGTCAATGGGGCTATAGTCATTAGGTGATAGTGATCAGTAGATCTGGGTGTCGTCAGCATAGCTGTGGTAAGACATTTGGTTCTCTCTCATTATTTGGCTCAGTGGCAGCATATACAGGTTGAATAGGAGTGGTGCAAGAATTGACCCTTGTGGGACTCCAAGTCATGGATGTCCAGTCAGACTTATGGTCACCTATACTCACATAATAACCTCTTCCTTCTAAGTACGACCTGAACCATTTAAGGACCATCCCAGAAAGTCCGACCCAGTTTTCCAGCCTGTCAAGAAGTATGTTATGGTCAACAGTGTCGAATGCGGCACTGAGGTAGTAGCACCAGAATTGATGTTTTGCCTGTATCTGTATTGAGGCGAATATCATTTATGATCTTTATGAGCGCTGTTTCTGTGCTGTGATGTGGTCGGAAACCAGATTGAAAATTGTCAAAGTATCCGTTTGAGCTTAAGAATTTGTTCAGCTGACTGAAGACAACTTTTTCAATGATCTTGCCTATGAAGATTTGAGATTGCCTAGGAGATTTGAGATTGGTATTTGTTCAATATGGAGTTATCCAGATTTCTCTTTTTCAGAAGAGGCTTAACTACTGCGGTTTTAAGGGAGTTTGGAAAATTCCCATTGAGAAGTGATGAGTTTACCACTTCTAGCAGATCTGCTTCTAAACAGTTAAACACACTTTTGAAAAAACAAGTGGGGAGTGTGTCAAGGAGGCAGGTTGATGTTTTAAGGTGCTGCACCGTTTCTTCTAAAATTTTATAATCAATTGCTTCGAAATCAGACATTATAACTTTCTGAGGTTGTGGTCTGATCTGACTGACCCCAAAGCAACTCACGGATGTGCTGATCGCCTTCCTGATATTATTGATTTTCTCTGAGAAGAAGGAAGCAAACTCACTGCATTTGCTGTCAGAGAGCATTTCACTGGGAATGTGACTCGGGGGGTTTGTCAGTCTCTCTACAGTAGCAAAAAGAGTGCGCGTGTTGTTTATGTTTCTGTTTATAATATTTGAGAAGAAGGTCTGTCTAGCTTTGCCCAGCTCCACATTGAAAGCATGAAGGCTGTCTTTATAGATGTTATAATGGATTATAAGTTTTGTCTTCCGCCACATGCGTTCAGATTTCCTGCATTGTCTTTTCATTATTTGCACTGCCGTTGAGTTTCTCCAAGGTGCTTTCTGTCTTCCACTCTTTTTCTTGACTTTCTCAGGAGCAATATTATCAATTACACTCTTAACTTTTGAGTTAAAGGAGTCAAGGAGAGAATCAACAGAGTCTGCAGATATGCTTGGTGTTAGAGATATAGCCTTCATAAATAGCTCACTAGTGTTCTCATTTAAGCTTCTCTTTTTGACAGCGACAGATCTAGCTTCAATGGCAGGAGAGATTGAAATATCAAAGAAAATACAGAAATGATCAGACAATGCTACATCTTTAACAACAATTGATGAAATGTTTAGACCCTTGCTGATAAGTAAATCTAGAGTGTGTCCACGATTGTGCGTGGGACCATGTACATGCTGTGTCAAATCAAAAGTGTTAAGAACAGTCATGTAGGCATTCACGTCATCAAAGAGCACTTGGGTTGTATTCGTTTGTGTTGATTGAATTGAAACAGAGACAAATTTGTTGATTTTCACTCTTTTTGGTTTTTACATTTTTATTTAATTTTGACTTGACTGAACTTGAATTTGATCTGCTCACCGCTTCTTCAGCATTTACACGTTGCAACACGATAGGCACAACATACAATTAGCAGTTGTTCAAAGACTAAAAGTATTGGGTGGGAGGTATAGGATCCTGTTGCTCACTCAGTCTTCCATGGTTAAGAGCAGAACATTCCCCCCACCACACTAAGGTTAACGTAGGCATGTAGTCACTGTAGAGGGGGAGTTCAAGTATCTCAGACCGGTGGCAGTAACGCCCTTGTTGTACTCAGTCGTAGTGAAACAGGAGCTGAGTGTGAAGGTGAAGCTCTCAGTTTATCAGCCAGTCAGTCTATGTTCTGACCTTCACCTATAATCATGAACTTTGGGTAGTGGCTGAAAGAATGAGATAGCAGGTAAAAGTGGCTGAAATTAGTTTCCTTCGCAGGGTGTCTGGGCTGATCCTGAGAGACAGAGCTAGCTCCAGTAGCTACCAGCGCTATACCAGCAAAACCAGCCTGGACCAACATGGAATCCAAGTTAGTTTATGCTGGATTTTTTAGCATTAAAAAATTAGTAGATTTGAGTAAACAATACAGGTCTGGGCCAACAAATAACAACAGGACTTACTGGTTAGCTGCTTGGGTGGATGATGGGAACCTTCTAACTCAATGCTGGCTTGAAAACTGAGGCAGGCATTTGCAAGTGCTTCCTGACCTCCTTCAGTTGCTGCATCACAGTCGCTCTGAGCCAGTTGAGCCAACCCCAGCAGACACAGAGCACGACTGCAGCGGGGCGCTGCCATCACGGTATGGAAACCAACGACTGTTGCCGTTTTTGCAAAAAAAAAATATGAGAATTGCGGGCATGCTTGCACACTCATCAAGCATTTTTGAGAAACTAAAGAAAAACCAAAGTGTTGCCGATAAACTACTACATGTTGGAGTGGCGGTAGTTAAAACACCAGCAAAGTCGAACCGAATGTGTCAGCGGTGTCGTCTAACTCTGCCGTCATTACGTTAAGCCCGCCCACTGACTCTATACACGATGTGATTGGCCCGTCCAGAGTTAGGCTTTTCCAGCTCAGAAGGGTATTGAGAGTTGCTAGACGACACTTGCCGTCGTGGCAGACCCCTGCTTCTGACCTGCCGTCTTCCGAGGGTCGGAATCGAATCCCTGAAGGGAGGGTGAAGTCTCGGTCGACATGCGAGGCAGGGAGGCAGCCCATAGTGGTCATCTCGACCGGGCAGGGGTCTGCCCCTGGCACGTCACAAGCTACATTCGACCAGGTGATGTAAAATAACAAATGGCACCACAGTCAACACCCCTTAGGAGGGGGTGTGAGTCCTCCAGGCCGACCTTAGTTCGTGTTTCAGAGTCGTACTGACCTGCTCTGAAAGGGTGAATGTCGAAATGAGTAGGTCATTACTTTGAAGTTTCAGCCTGCTTTCAGCGCACTCTCTCTGGGCTTAGGCATGCCACTCCCTTGGTCTGACTGTCTGGTTCATGGTCCATGTTTTTAGAGTCGAGGGTTGTCCCCTCCTTGACAACACCCTGACGGTTTGTTTTTGGATGCTGTTTACTTGCCAATGCTCTCCACAAGGTGCACCTTCCCCAGGATTCCTGCCCTTCTCTGTGAGTCTGGTTCTCTGAACAGTACCGGGTTTACTGGATTTCTCAGCCAGCATACAGTCCATTCTCTCTGTGCCATTCCCTCGGTCTGCCTGCCCGGTTCTGAAATGCCTCCAGTCTTTCTCGTTATTACTGCCCCAGATGGTGCATCCTCCCTGGGATACCCATCCTGCTTTGAAAAGGTAAATATCTGTACAGAAAGGGTCATTACTGGAAGTCTTTAGCCCACACACAGTTCACTCTCCCTGAGCTTAGCCATGCTACTATCTCGGTCTGACTGTCTGGTTCTGAGTCTGTTTATCAGAGTCGAGTGTTCTTCCGTGTCTTCCGGGTGTTCGAGTGTTGGGGCGGCAGTGGCTCAGTGGTTCATGTAGATTGTCTACAAACCGGAAGGTTGGTGGTTCGATCCCCGGTTCCACCTGACCAAGTGTCAAGGTTTTCATGAGCAAGACACCTAACCCCAGCTGCTCCTGATGAGCTGTATGGCGCCTTACATGGCTGACACCACCATCGGTGAGTGAATGGGTGAATGTGAGGCAATATATAAAGCGCTTTGGATGGCCATTGGTCTGTTAAAAGTGCTATATAAATGCAGTCCATTTACCATTCTGTCCTCAACAACACCCTGATGGTCCTTTTTTGACCACCTTTACTCTGGATGGAACCCTTTTTTGCACCTCTTTTTCTGACTAGTGATCTTGGACCCAGATCTTGGATTTTTCTTTCCCACACTAACCCAAGAATATTCCACCCTGTCTGAAAATAGCCTGTCACTTTCTGCCCCGGGTGATAACAGCCCTTTCTTCTTTTTACTTTTATTTACATACGTTATTTCTTACATATATACCTGTATTTTTCATCATACAAACGATTACATTACCAGAGCAGATCAGCACATACTGATCTCTGACCTTTGTCCAAGGGATAAAATGTTCATATAAAAGATGGATGGATGGATGTGTATCTGCAAGTCCGCAGGGGAGGCGAAGCAATGTCTGACCCAGGTAGAGCTGACGTGTCGAGAGAGTCTGGCGAGGCAGAATGGACGATGGTCCACACTAGGGGATGCACGCTTTAAGCTTGAGGTCGACTAGTCGCTGGCCTATAGAGGGCGCAACAGGATAAGCCATTTACTGGCACGCATGCTCCGTTTTCAACTATTAAAATGACAAATAAACTCATACTCCGAGAGCTCTCCACAAGATATGTTTGATTATGTTATCTGGATGCTCAAATTGATTGGGAGAATGCAGGTTTTAAACAGCTTATTATACATATAAGTCAATCACCGTTCTTAACTAATGCATACTGCATACATTGTAACGCCCACACATAGCTCGCCAATCACGCGGAGATCGCGAAGGTCAACCCCTACCCACACTGAGGTCAAAGGTGGAAGGAGCTCAGACACAGGAGCCAGGTCGACGGGTAGCGCACCAAAGCTGGGAGCGGAGCTTTGGGCTCCTCATGTCCAGGAGGATATGGCTCCTGACAGGTCTGAGGTGGTTTCACGACACTGAGAAGAGGTAGAGGTGGTACTGAGGAAGTGACGTTTTCAGAACTATATGGAGCCCGCAGGGGTCAGCCGAATATTGAGGAAAACAATATAAAACTGATTTGGAAAATATTATTATTTTCATTACCTGGTTCAAAGGTGGAATCTTGACCATCTGAATAATGAGCGTTTTAGTAGTGCTGTGAAACAGTGAAAATCTTGTAGATGTACAGAGGTAACGAATTACATTTACTTTTTTGGGGGTAACTTGTACTTCTGGAGTATATTTAAAGTTGGGTACTTTTACTCTTACTCGAGTACATTTCTAGTGTAAAAACTGTACTTTTACTTCGTTACATTCGGTGGCGTTCCTCCGCTACTGTCAAATGATGACTTGTTTGCAAGTCTTGCAAAACGTGTGAGAGGCGCGGCTTCACGAGAGGTGGCTACGCATCATCCGCTTTTAATTAGCACGCGTTTAGTCTGAAGATGATGGCCGAAGCAGAGGAAGATGTGTGTGAGCTACGGGAGGCAGATCACCTGTGGCCTCAAGTTCAGTCTTCACAGAATAGTTTCATAATACGATGCTGTGTGCACCGAAACTGACATCTCAGCAAGTCAGCAGAAAAGAATTCCAGCTCTAACCTGTAAAAACATGTAGCGGTAAGTGTCACAATGATGCCTGGTAATTTGGTACGAAAGGGCGCTTTTCTCTTATTGTAATACTATTTCACACACCGTGTTTTCCTCATATGCGCTCTGTGCAAGCGATGGCAGATCGTTTCCTCCAAACAACACACGAGCAAACGTTCACATCTGCACATTAACGTATCTTTTTTTTTTTTCACAAAACGAAGCAAATTGAATAGCCTAATGTGACGTCTTGCATTTATACACAAATCCGGACAGACACCTGTCTGAAGTGAAGAAAATGCATACAAATAAAAAGGGGATTGTATTTTATTCCTACCTAAAGAATGCATACTTATAAAGAAGAACAAAGTATGTTTTAAGAAGAGCTCTGGTTAGCCCAGCACACCATTTTATATATATACGTGTGTGTGTGTGTGTATGTGTGTGCGCACAGTTAAACAGTGTGTGTGTGTGTATGTGTATATATATATGATTATGTATATGTATATGTATATGTATATATGTATGGACAAAATGAACCCTATTTAACTTTTTAGCACATATTACAGGTCTTAGGGTGAAGAATTAATCCGTGCAATTCAGAGTTGTGGACTCGAGTCATGTGACTTGGACTCAAGTCAGACTCGAGTTATGAATTTGATGACTTCAGACTCGACTTGACAAAATGTACATAGACTTGCAACTCGACTTGGACTTTAACACCAATGACTCGTGACTTCACTTGGACTTGCACCTTTTGACTCGAGAAGACCTGCTACTTCCCATGAAAACCTGGGGGAACATTTTTTTCACACGGCCGCGCCGCTCTCAGTGTATCTGCATCTGTGAAAAAAATGTGCACCACCTGTATGCATGCAGAGAGCACGCGCACTGCCTGCAAGACATCCAATCACTGTAAGCCCAACAAACAACAACGCGCCAGTTGGCAAAATGATACCAAAGATAGTTTCGTTTGGCTATAAAAAATTACGAGGTAGTCGAGAAAATGAGTTGCAATTTGCAAAACATGCGGTCGAAGATTTCAGACGGAGCTGCCACAACGTCCAACTTTGTTCAATGGGCTACCCGAATTTGCACGAAGAAAGGTAAGTTTTGAACAATGCTAAGCACCTTATCGGATATACCCTAACTAGCTGCTGCATATTTACTGTATCAAGGAGACAGTAAACGCACGTCTCCCTTGCTGGTTCATGCTAACAAAAATAGGGATTTTTGAACCTGGATTATATGAGGTACATTAGTGCATAGACGTTGGAACGGAGTCAGACAGATTTTTTTTTTTTTTTTTTTTTTTTTTTTTCAGTTTATATATATATACAGAATCTGAATTAAAATGTGTTTGATTTAAGCCTACATTTCAAGATTTTGTCAATTATATCGCGCATACAGCTCAAGCACGATGGACCAAAGAGCGCATTCGACATTTGCAGTAAGAACTTGAAATATAAATTCTCAGAAAATGCATTTAAAACCAATATATTGAAACGTCTGTTTATATACTCCATTAATAAAGGAAAAATATCAGTCCACATGCGTTTTATATTTAATATGAGGGAAATAGACTAGTTAAAATCTTTAACTTTTAGGTAGCAAAATATTTTTTTAGTAATTTTGTCAATTACACTAAGGTTATTAATTTGTCTGCTATATATTTGCTTCTTATTTATTAAATACGGGCAATTGATTGATAAAACATTGATCAAAATTAAGATACAATTTATACAAAATGAATTTATTCAAAACGAAGAGTTTTCTATGAAACAAAACTTAATGAAGTCGTCAAAATCATGTTTTACCAAAAACAGTGCCATTGCTAGGAGGGCACCAGCGCCTATGCCTCGCGAGTGGATGATAGCCCTGAAGACGCCTAGCAAGATATACCTTTAGTGGTAGTATACCTTTAGTTAAGTTATACCTTAAGAGTCTTCGTAGTGCGCTAAGAGACAATGTTATCGGGAAACGGAGCCCAGGTATGATGCGTTTCATGCGTAATGGAGATCCCAAAGCACTCTTCTGTAATCAGAACCATGCGATCGCGGATAACAATGCAACAAAATATTTAAAGAGCATCAAGCTATTAAAATCTATATTATGTATACGCACAGATAATATAAAAGTAGGCTATATTAGTCAATATTTTTATTAGGTTAAACAGTGATTGAATAAAGTTTTTTTTTTTTTAAATAACATTTTTAATTTAAGGCCCATCCCAAACTGGCATCCTGGCGCCGTGCCTGGGCCACACCGAGCTGAGCGTAACGCCCACAGACGTGAAGTAAACGAGACAGAGGCTGTCCTGTACTGTCTGAAATGGTTAACTCTATGCATGTGCAAAACAGATTTAACTAATAAAGTCAATCAGGATACATAACACAGCCTACTAGGCCTACATTCATTTTTTAGTTTTTTTACTGTATTTAAATAATGTCATTGTATAAAAAGAGGTTTAAATAAATACAAATCTTACAGACATAAATGATTTGTAAATATTTTATTTCTGTGGTAAGAGGACTTGAAATGACTCGAAACTAAAATGGTAGGACTTTGGACTCGACTTAAGACTTGCTTTGACTTTTGACTCGATTCGGGACTTGCCTCATCTTTGACTCGGGACTCGAGGGCAAAGACTTGAGACTTACTTGTGACTTGCATAACAATGACTTTGTCCCACCTCTGGTGCAAGTTAATACACAGAAAAAAATAGTTTGACGCTGTAATCTTTAATCAAAGTCTGAAAAGTGACTTCCGGTCTGGAAACGGCGTTCCTTCTCGGATGATGTCAGTGTGAAAATGCGTATCCACTCCCGTCCAACCGTTAGTCTGCAATGAGCGGGAGATGGAGATGAAGGAGCGCTGAAGTCAAACCCTGCCTACTATTCAATATCCCATTTCACTTGGAAATACGTCACAGCACTGGAGAAAACTCACTCGCTACTTCCGGTTCAGGGGGACTTTAACATTTTATATGGAGCTAATGACTACACATGCTTAGCATGAATACTGTAAACATTCTTTATTCATATGAAATTACCCCAAATCGCATGAAAATCACACAAAAACCATATACTACTATAATTGTGTGTTTGTTCTCTTCATTTTGTATGTGTAGAAATGTTTCTTCGACCTTTTTTTTCAAGGAGCTGCGAAGGAGGATGTTTACACAGGATGTGGTCATGCAGAAGGCTCATGATCATTCCGAAGGGGAACTCGTGCTACTTCCCCTAAAGGTTGTTAGGGAATGTGAACGCTTTTCTATGAGGAAACTTCGCTCTCATCTGGCCCTTTTTTCAGGGGAAATCGGACCAGCCATCAGTGCCTAGCGGTTCAGGACCTGCTGCAGCTGAGGCGAGTAGGAGACTGAGGTTGTGCGGCTCGCAGATGAATTCCAGAGAGGTATGAATATTTATCATTCATCTGCGGCTGCCATGAGTGAACTGCCAGATCATGATGATGTGTTATCTCTCACGTCATCTGATCTGGCAGCGAGCACACTCCTCGCTTCGAGTCGGGATGAGCGAGACAAGGCTGATGAGATCGATGATGCTTCCGAACGCTCTCCTCTCGCTAGAGAGACTTGTCTTTTTTTAGGCACTCCCTAGATCTCTGCTAGGATAGCTATTGAAAGTTGTAGGCTCTCTGTGAGCCCCTTGCCCATTTGGAAATACCAAATAAAGTGAGATGTCTAATTTGCAACAGTAGAAGTGAAAAGGTACCTCAAGGGTGTGTTTTTGCCCAGTACGCATAATCCATTAATTTATTGGAAAGAGAGAGCAATACATTTCACTCAGTTGTATGTACTTGCTAAAAAATATTTGTGCATGCCAGCAACATGTGTCTCTTGTGAGAGGATTTTTTCAAAGGCTGGAGAAATGATATGTAAAAAAAGAAGTTGGTTAAGTCCTTCAACAGCAGAGAAATTTAAATATTTTTTTAATAAACATGTAATGTAGCAACTGTGACACATTGTGGCTGTATTTATTTTATTAATCTTAACTTTTCATGACAAAAAAACAACAGGTTACAAAACCAAGTAGTTGTCAGACAGATGTTAAAAACTATTATTTTAACATAGATCACTGTCAAGGTTATTTCAGATCAATACATGCAAGTGACCACTAGATGGCGTGATTGAGACGGGTGCCGAATGTTGTTTCGAAGCTTCGGCACATTTGCTTCAACTGTTTCAGTGCTTCACGAAGCCTCGGTCTGCCCATCACTAGTTGTAAGGTCTCCTCTCGATTTAGAGTCATCATGCTGAGACCTCCACTCCTAGAGCTTTTGGCTCTTTCTGAGTTTTCTTGGTACTGCCGTTGGGTTGGAGTGTTGCTTAGGCCTCTTGTTTAAGGCCTCCACTCTTCAGCGCTGCTGGAACAGAAGTTCTGAGTGAAAGGCTCTCTGTGAGCCTCCTTAGACGCTGGCCTGCATATGAACGTCATTATGCTTCCTCTTCGGAGTCATTCTGCTGAGACCTCCGTTCTTGAGAAGCTCCGGCCTGTGGTTATTGCTGGTAAAATGCGTAACCTGAGACGTTATGCACGTAAGATGATTGACAGCAGTAGAGATTGAATAAGCACTCATAACTGATGCAAAAACACAGAAAAGAACAGACAGAGCACGCTCTGAACGCTCTTTTAGCTCTTCAGGTCGCATAATTCAGTGGGAAATTAATAGAAATGGTTTTCTGTATGATATGTTTTGCAAATGTGAGAATAAATCAATATTTCCCCAAATATGCACACCTTTGGACTAAGAGCCCTAATGGATGCTGTCTAGTGCAGTGTTGTGTGTGTGACTGTGACTGTGTGTATGTGTGTGTGTGTGTGTGTGTGTGTGTTATGACGAAGAATGTGACGAAATATAACACACTTAAGTCAACGTGTGTGTGTGTGTGTGTGTGTGTGTGTGAGATTCAATCATAAGTACTCGGAGGGCCATTAAAGAAACGAATCAGGAGCTAATCTTATAGAAGGATCATGCAGAAGGTTGAGCCTATTTGTGCGTGGTTGTGTGTGTGTGTGTGTGTACAGCATAGTGAAGTGATGTTTTTTGAAAATGTAAAAATGCAGCATGTCTCCTGTGATGTGTGTGTGTGTGTGTGTGTGTGTGGTTTAGGGGCAGTGTGTGTGTGTGTGTGTGTGTGTGTGTGTGTGTGTGTGTGTGTGTGTGTGTGTGTGTGTGTGTGTGTTCAGTTGACTTTTGTGTGGGCAATGACAGAACAGAAATGTCAGAGGCTGTGTGTGTGTGTGTGTGTGTGTGTGTGTGTGTGTGTGTGTGTGACAAGGAGAACAAGACCGCCTGTAAACCGTGTGGATCAAAAATCGCTGGGAAAAACAGCACCAACTTGAAGCGACATTTACAAACGACTCATCCAGAAATACATGCCAAGCTAAGTTTATTTTATCAGATAAACCACTGTGTTTCCGCTAGCTGCTAAACTTGGAATAAAACAGAAGCTAAAGAAAACCACTTCTGAACTGTATTGATTAGACGATTGTCTCACTGAATTAATATGAGTATAATATTCAATGTCCTCAAATTGAATCAAATGTGTACTAGTATAACGTTAGTAGATGTTGTGGTGTGGTATATGACTGGACTGTGTGTGTGTGTGTGTGTGTGTGTGTGTGTGTGTGTGTGTGTGTGTGTGTGTGTGTGTGTGTGTGGACTGGTAATCCCTACGGTATGGGGACAAAATGTCCCCACAAAGATGGCAATATCCAAATTTTTGTCCTTGTGGGGACATTTTTTGGTCCCCATGAGGAAAACATCTTTTAAATCACACTAAGTGATGTTTTTGAAAAAGTAAAAATGCAGCATGTCTCCTGTGATGGGTAGGTTTAGGGGCAGTGTGTGTGTGTGTGTGTGTGTGTGTGTGTGTGTGTGTGTGTGTGTGTGTGTGTGTGTGTGTGTGTGTGTGTGTGTGGACTGGTGTCCCCACAAAATGTCCCCACAAAGATGGCAATATCCAAAATCCTTGTCCTTGTGGGGACATTTTTTGGTCCCCATGAGGAAAACATCTTATAAATCACACTAAGTGATGTTTTTTGAAAATGTAAAAATGCAGCATGTCTCCTGTGATGGGTAGTGTGTGTGTGTGTGTGTGTGTGTGTGTGTGTGTGTGTGTGTGTGTGTGTGTGTGTGTGTGTGATGGGTAGGTTTAGGGGCAGGGGCAGTGTAGGGGGATAGAAAATACGGTTTGTACAGTATAAAATGCATTACGCCTATGGAATGTCCCCACATTTCACAAAAACAAACATGTGTGTGTGTGTGTGTGTGTGTGTGTGTGTGTGTGTGTGTGTGTGTGTGTGTGTGTGTGTGTGTGTGTGTGTGTGTGTGTGTGTGTGTGTGTGTGTGTGTGTGTGTGTATGAGAGAGACCGAGAGAGAGATCTGATGAGATCGGGGCAAGAACTTGATTCCCCCTTTATTCACCCTCACAGATACAGAAAACGTATGATGACAAAGATGACCATGGGCCAAGTGGAAATAAAGCTAGTGCTGCTAGTGCAACCCAGCAGCAGGCCATCTCTACAGCTTTCCTATGTTCTTCAAAGTACAAAACCGAATCGAAGGAACAACAGACCAAGGAGCAGGCCATAGCTAGATGGACAGGTTTACCACTCACAACAATTGAAGATGAGGACTTTGTGCTAGTGATGGAGATAGTGGATAGGAGACTAACACTAAAATGAGCAATTTGATTGAAACTCAGTATGAACATGAAAGACTAAAATTCAAAGAGAGACTGGCTGCTGCCCGGAGAGTATCCATTGGCCTTGACTTGTGGACAAAAAAGGACTGACAGCCTCATTCCTCGCTATAAGTGCATGCTACTTTTGTGTTGAACTAAGTAAACCTGTACATATATTGCTGGCCCTTGAACAACTAGCTCACCCACACACTGCACAGTCTATTAAGGCATGTGTGGACAAATGTATGCAAGAGTGGGCCATACCAAAGCAGAAGATCCTGACGGTAATAATGGACAATGGGAGTAACATGGTGGCAGCCTTTAAAAAAAACACAGCAGGAGACACCAGCTCTGAGGATGACTCCCCTGGGTCCACGATGGAAAGTGACTCTGAAATTGATAACCAGCGGTGAGCCATGTTTAATTTATTCTTTTACATGACAGTCAATTATCACATGAATGATTTTCCGCCTGCCACACACTACATATATACAGTATATATACAGACACATACCAGCCAATTTATTAAGTTTAGACTTTTTTCTTCTTGTTATTAGGTACCATCATGTCGATATGGAAATGGACCGGACACAGTGTGTGGTGCATACCATACAACTAGTGGTCCACATGTTGCAGAAAGAGACAACTGTCAAAAGAGTCCTCGATAAAGCAAGGTCTGTGGTGAAGCTCTTTCGCAAGTCCTCAGTTGCAACACAGAGGTTATTGGACCAGTGTGGGGTTATTGTTGTAAATGACTGCCCCACACGCTGGTCAAGCACATTTAACAAAGATGCAGTCTGTCAAATCTCAAATGACATGGGATGGGATGGGACAATTTGCTTACTAGTGAGTGGCACAAGCTTTCATCACTGCATGACTTACTGCTGCCTTTTGCGGAAGACACTAAAACCCTCCAGAGTGACACCACATCAATGACCCTAGTGGTTCCTGCCCTTTTTGATCTGCTGAGCCACCTAACTGACTTTGCAAAGAACACTCGGTACAGAGACCTCGTCACTCTTGCAGAGAAAATTAGATCAAATCTGAACCAGCGTTTTTCTCGCCTCTTAGATTCAACCGATGAAAAGTTCTCAGCACTTGCAGCAGCTGCCTGCTTTGTTAACCCAACTGTCTGTGAAATCCTTGTTAATGTTGATGTGGCTGATGGAAATATCCAGGAACTGCTGAAACAGGCAGAAGACTATAGCCCCATTTCCACCGCAGGAACTTTCCCCAGGAACTAGGAACTTTGGGGTGGTACTCGGTGTGTTTCGATCGCAGGAACCAGGGTCTAAATGAAGTTCCGGGTAAATATTTACCCTTCAAAAAGGCCCTGCTCGTGAGGTAGTACTTTTTCAAAGTTCGGAAACTTTCGGGGGTGGGACTTGGGCGCTGAACATACTGATTGGTTGAGCTCACGCAGCATTTTATGTCAACCGCCATTTTTAAAAGTCTCTTGCGAGGTGTCTTCTGCGTTCAGTAAATGTTTTGTTTGCAACAATGGAGTCTAATAAAAAATACGACCGTTGGACCAACGACAAGGTTCAGGCTTCATTGAGCGTGTATGCGGAGGAGGACATCCAGCGGGAACTGGAAACGGCGACACGCAATGAAAAGGTATACCTGAAGATATCGAGTCGGTTATGCGAGCTGGGCATTGTTCACACTGGAAAACAGTGCAGAGAAAAGAAATTGAAACAAGATTACAAGAAATTAAAGGATAATAACAACCGGAGCGGTTCCGATCGGCGTACCAATAAGTGGTATGAACGCCTGGACGCGTTGTTGGGACACAGGCCGGCCTTTTCTGGTGCAGCGGTTACGAAAGACTCGGCTACTGCGTTATTGGAAACCATCCAGGAATCCGAGGACCAGTGGGTTGAAGGTAAATATCACATTGATATCATCTATAAAACTTGTTGCAGTGTTTAAACACATTGCAGTAACTTGTTTTGTAACTTGTTTTTCCAGACGTAACGAGTGGCCCCAATGAATTGCAGGCAACGGAGACCAGCGTGTTTTCCCCTGCTATCACCAGTAGCCCTCGTCCCATGTCTCCTTCCGAAACGCACACACGCCGAGGTCTAAAGCTGATAAAATATATATATTTAAAAACTGACCTGTAACTGATTTGTAGTCCTTAATGGTTTTGAGTCGTTGTGTTGTTTTTTAATTGTAAACTAAAAATTGCCCATGATAAAAATGTGCAAGCTGGGCATTGTTCAAATGCAGTAGTGGAGTATTTTTACTTTCTACTCAAGTACATACATTATCCGTGTTTTTCTTTGGAAAACTTTTACTTCACTTTTACGTGGTCTCGGTCTTGACACGGCCTTGACGGTCTTGGTCTTGGTCTTGTCTTGGTCTCGGACCTCTCGGTCTTGTCTAAGTCTCGCTGTCTCAGAACGATTAAGCAATACAATATCCACGACAATATATATATTTTTTTACGACAACACAACGTTCAATAATGCACCATTAATATTATTTTGCGCCCTTCAAATGCAACCAATCACATGCATGTATTATTTTCTGACACAGCCGTTGGCGCTCTCATCCATCAGTGAGTGAGTGTAGCCGACGCCATAGCGTACAGCGTAAAGAGCACAGATCCAGCATCTAGTCAGTCAGTATGTCAGCAAATTCTAGTCTGTTTTTTCCCCCCTCCGGTCTCGACTTGGTCTTGAGTTGGTCTGTCTTGGTCTTGGTCTTGTCTTGGTCTCGATACCCTCTGGTCTTGGTAGTGTCTTGGTCTCGGTTTAGGCGGTCTTGACTACAAGTCTATGCAGCAGTAAAAATTGTATTAAAATAAAGTGGTACACTTTAAAAAATGTACAACAGGTGTATACGGCAAATGTCAATTGCAGCCTTTAAAGGTTATTTTTCCCCAAAAAACCCCCAAAAAACCTTTTCATCTCTATAACTTGCGTTACTACATTGTAGTCAAAAACTTCATTAGACCTGTTACGTGTGTCAAGACCCTCAGCTTCTACAGTGGATGACAGAGCTCCGTCAGGCTGGTTTAAAGTACTCGTAACCCATTCTTCTCTGAACTCGTCACCATTCATTTCGCAGAGGTTGTGCAGAACACAACATGCTATCACCAGGGACTTGACCTTGTGTGTACTGCAGTCATTTCGTTTTAGCAATGCCCTCCAAAAGCATTCTCAACCACCACCCTGGCTCTGCTTGTTTTCTGATTGTACACAAGCTGTTGGGGTGTCAGTCGTCCGTTGTCTGTAAAAGGTTTCATCAGCCAACTCTTCAAAGGATAGGCTGCATCACCAAGAACATAGTACCCCACATCATGTCCAAAAATGTTCTGTGTTACATCTGGTAGTAACAAACCCCTGTCCACTAGGTCCCACAAGCCTGACAAACGCAGCACTCTGGCATCATGCAGGCTCCTCGGCGCTCCAACAAAAACATTCCAAAAGAGACCCCTTCCATCCACAACAGCCTGCAGGATGATCGAATGCCAGCCCTTTCGGTTGAAGGACTCCGTGTGGTACTCCTCTGGTCCAAGAATGCGGATGTGTGACCCATCAATTGCACCTACACACTGTGGCAACCCCCATCTGCGCTCAAAATACGTTGCCATTTCTTTAAGCTTTTCGGTGTTTGGTAACTGAATAACTTCTTGCATGAATACCTTCTCAACATGTAACAGTTTTCCTGTTACTAATAGCTTCTCAGTAAAGCAGTGCTATTATGCACCTGAGCATTAGAGGGCGCTCTGGTAGAAACTGCTAGGGATTACCTATTTAAGGGATCAGAGAAGGAGAAACAGGAGGAAGTTGATTCTCTACCTTCACGGAGATGCTTACCTCATGGCTTTTGCCCTGGTTGAGGAACTTTATAATTCTGAGCTTATCTGTAAGTAATTATTTGTTTTTGTTTTTCCTTTTCTTTGCCAATTATTGTTTGTAGTATATAGTTATGGGTCGTTGGTTTGTTTGTTTGAATGTTTCTACAGAGGGTTTGTGTTCTGGGCAGTTCTGGAGTACTTGGGGGATTATACCACTGAGAAGATGAAATGGAGAGAATTGATTTCAACTACTGTTTGACTGTTACCTGGCGGTGAACCAAAGCTATGTTTCAAACATTGAGGCCCTCTCTTCCAGATGAATTTGGGGGTGGAATCATTCTGACCTTGGAAGTAATATCTTCTCGAATTATAAATTGAACAAAGACTGAGTAAAGCGTATGGTCCTGACGGTTCCTAAAGGAAAGACTGTGGTTTGTGGTGCTGGACTGTTTGTTGTTCTATATTTACCAATCGGGAGAGGTATCATGTTAAATCTGTGTGTTTTACGGCATTATACTTAATACATCTGACTCATGAGCAAAATTTGGTCTGTGTGGTCCCTCAGTACATGTGATACTTAAACTAAAATAAAAGGGATAGGTGTTACATAAAATGGCGCCCGAACAAGAACCTTTAAGGAAAAAAACTCAAACCAAATTGTAGAATGTAGAGGGTTAATTTGGTTTTGACCAGACTAATTTTGCTTCTTATGAGTCCTTGTGTTTAATGTGTGAAGGTTTAAGTGAACTTTGGGGTTGAGCCAGTGCATTAAGTGAATAAGTGCATTTTAATTAATTGATTTATAAAATTGACACACAATGGCTGACCGATGTGATGAGACAGAGGGTGAGAATCCTACAGAACCAGACTATTCCACTACTCCTTTCACCACCAGACGAGAACCAGTGCAAGACCTTATTCAGTCTCTCAGTCATTTGTATTTGGAGAATGAGGTAGAGGAGGGGGAGCATGAAGACAGTTCTCAGTACTTGCTGTTACCACCTCCACCACCTCCTCAGGAAGAGGATGTAGCCACTTCCAGTTTGGAACTAAAGGTGAGCAAAATAGAATCGAAAATGGATGAACGGGAGAAATCTTTTGGAGTGTTTTCTAATGAAGTACAGCATGATATCGATAGTCAAAACCTCCGGCTGAAGGCTATGGAAGAGCAGATGCAGAACCTTTTTTCCCAGCAGAAGGACCATCATAAACGGATACAGCGACTGGAGGAGTCATTGCCTGCTGAGCTCAAGTCTGAATGTCAACAGGTAAAAGAAACCTTAGAAAAGAGTATACAGCAAGTAGGACAAACAATGATGGAGTGTATGTCACGAAGGGATGTTCAGCTGAAATCTTTAATTCACTCTACCCCCACTGTGACCTCTACACCACACTTCAGTACACCATTACCAACAGATAGTCCAACCCATCCTATACATTTTAAAACTCCAATTAAGATGGATTTCCCAAGGTTTGGCAGTTTGG
This sequence comes from Gobiocypris rarus, assembly GCA_023029165.1. Taxonomy (NCBI): domain Eukaryota; kingdom Metazoa; phylum Chordata; class Actinopteri; order Cypriniformes; family Gobionidae; genus Gobiocypris; species Gobiocypris rarus. Next base: position 1,642,839 of record CM040927.1, on the reverse strand, counting down.
AGGGAGAAGACCCTATGTCCTTCCTTGAAAGATGTGATGAGTACCTTGCAATTCAACCACTTAATGATGCTGAGATATTAGCTATGCTGCCTTCTGTGTTAACTCATACAGCCAAGGATTGGTGGCTCGCAGAGAAGAAGAAGGTAAGAACTTAGGGGCAATTCAAGAAAACGTTTTTACAATCTTTTCTGCCTGATGACTATGAAGTTGAGGTTGAAAGAAGAATTAGAGAACGGAAACAAGGACTTGATGAAAGTATTAGAACATTTGCTTATCAATATCGAGCCTTATGTCTGCGATTGAAACCTTCCATGTCAGAACGTGAAATACTCCAAGCTACACTTAGAAACTGTAATCCTCGTGTCGCCAGTATACTCCGAGGCACAGTCTCTACAGTGGATGAATTGGTACGGGTTGGAACCCTAGTGGAAAGGGATGTTAGTGAGGAAAGAGCTTATTGGAGACAGAGACAAGCAGAACATCAGGCTAAGGTGAATGGAGCCAATAAAACAGTAAAAGGGCGGCAGTCAAACCCTCATATTGCTGTGGTGTCAGGAAATGTGGAAAAGCAGCTTGATCCATTATCCCTGTCAATTACCATCAAGGACTATAGATGTCAAGCGGTTTTGGACACAGGTAGTACATATTCTTTGCTTCAGGAGTCTTACTGGAAAAAATTAAACCCTGCACAGAAACGTGGCAGTCCAGTAGAGGTCAGACTTTCTCACTTGCTAATGGTCAGGTACAGACAGCCTTAGGAAAGGTAAGCTGGAGCTGTACACTACATGGACATCAATATCCATTCAGAGCCTATGTGATGAAGGACCAAGATCTAAACTTACCCATTATACTTGGCCTAGAGTTTTGATGGATTCAGGAATCCAGATTGATTTCAAAGAGAAGACCTATATGCTTTCTGAAGAAACGGAGGTAAAACATCCATTCCTGCTATACGCTTCTTCAGCAACCATCAGTCTACATCTGGCATTACCTTTAGCTCAAGTATCTTCCTCCACAGTAGAAATCATTAAAGGACTGGCAAGTCAAGCAGAAGTTCCTAGAGCTCAGAAATGCCAGCTAGAAGCCCTCATGCTTGATCGGCCTACGATTTGCACTGAATCTCTAGGACAAACTCGGTGATCCGACATCAGATTCACACCTCGGATGAGATGCCTGTTCGCAAAAGGGCCTACCCTGTTTCTGTGTCCAAACAACAGTTCATTGATCAGGAAATTACCAACATGTTGGGAAAAGGGATAATCCGACCATCAACTTCTCCCTGGGCAGCTCCTATAGTTCTTGTCCCCAAGAAGGATGGTACTATGCGTTTCTGTATTGATTATAGAGCTTTAAATGCCAAGACACCTTTAGATGGATTTCCCATGCCACAGATCCAAGACATACTTGAATCCATGTATGGTGCTTCAATTTTCAGTACATTAGATCTCAAAAGTGGCTATTGGCAGGTGCTTATGGATGAGGATAGTATCTCAAAGACTGCGTTTGTAACAAAAAATGCCCAGTATGAATTTGTGTCTACCCTTTGGACTGAGAAACTCTGCTGCAACTTTTCAACGCCTAATGAATACGATATTGAGAGACTATCTTGGAAAATTCTGTTTTGTCTATCTCGACGATATTGTAATTTATTCCAAGAGCATTAACGAACATTTTGAACACCTTAAACTGCTCTTTGACCTGTTAGAAGCTTCTGGTTTGAGTCTGAACCTGACGAAGTGCCATCTGCTCCAAAGATCCATCACTTTCTTAGGACATGTGGTGTCTGCTGAAGGAGTGCGTACTGAAACTGCCAAAGTGGAGGCGGTCCAGAATGTCCCTGTCCCAGCAACGCTTAAAGAAGTACAATGCTTTTTGGGTCTTGCTGGTTGGTACCACAGGTTTATTCCACATTTTTCGGAGATCGCCGCACCATTACATGCTCTGAAAAGCAAGAATAGTGCCTGGGAGTGGACAATGGAATGTCAACAGGCTTTCGACAAACTGAAGATTGCGCTCCAAAAAACACCTGTTTTGGTACCACCTGACTTCACAAAAAGTTTTAAAGTCCAGACAGATGCCAGTAATGTCGGCCTAGGAGCTGTGTTGACTCAGGATCATGATGGAGCTGAACATGTTATAGCATATGCATCGAAACTGCTTCATGGAGCTGAGAAGTCCTATTCCACTCCTGAAAAGCAATGTTTGGCAGTGGTTTGGGCAGTCGAGAAATGGAAACAGTATCTGGAAGGGAAACATTTCGAGGTATTTACAGATCATGCTGCCCTTACGTGGGTTTTCAATCATCCCGACCAACTTCTCGATTGACTAGGTGGGCTCTGAGATTACAAAGCTTTGACTTCGCAGTCAAATATCGAAAAGGGCAATGTAATGTGGTACCAGACACCCTTTCTCGGAGTATACCTTTCCAGGAAGTCAAAGGTCAGATAGCTATGTGTCAGGCAACTAACACTGGATCGGATTTACCGGTCAGCTGGGATGAAATTGGAATTGCTCAGAAACAAGATCCCTTACTTCAGCCTCTGTGGGAAACCGCAAAGTTACCTGTAACAGACCCAACACGGATTCATTATGTCATTCAAAATGACTATTTATTTCGTTGTGTGCCCAATCAACATCAAGGGGAAAATATGCAGGAAATTATACCATTGGTGTTAAGGGAGAAGTTCTTGCAGTTTGCACATTCTAATCCCTTGAGTGGACATCTGGGGCGGATGAAAACATTGAGGCGTTTACTCAATGTTGTCTACTGGCCAGAGATACGTAAGGATGTGTGGAGTTTTTGTACAGCGTGTCAGACTTGCCAGATTTACAAACCGAGAATATCCAAGCTGTCCGGTCACTTGCAGTCAACACCAGTAGTGGAGCCAGGCCACATGTTGGGCGTTGATCTTATGGGTCCCTTCCCAAAGAGTTCACAGTCTAATCAATACTTGATGGTGGTAGTGGACTACTGCAGTAAATGGGTGGAATTATTTCCACTGAGATCTGCCACAACTCATCTCATTGTTAATGTCTTGATAAAGGAGATCTTCACTCGATGGGGAACGCCTACCTATCTAGTCTCTGACCATGGACCACAGTTTACAGCACAGCTTCTGAATGATGCATGTAAGCGCTGGGGGGTTATTCAGAAGCTAACAACAGCATACCATCCACAAACTAATATTACTGAAAGAACCAATCGAACTCTCAAGGCTATGATATCTTCCTTTGTTAAGGACAACCACAGGCAATGGGATAGATGGCTATCCGAGTTCCGGTATGCCATAAATACGGCATGGCAGGAAAGTACGGGTCTAACCCCGGCCGAGATTGCTTTAGGGAGAAAATTAAAAGGCCCCATGAAGCGACTCCTGATCATATGGCCTAATCCTGATCATATGGCCTATGGTAATGTAGAGAGGCAGAAATAACTGTTTGAACGAGTAAAAGAGAAGACGAGTCAAGCTCAAGAACGACAAGCAAGGTACTATAATCGAAGAAGGAAACTTGAGTCATTCGAAGAAGGAGACTTGGTCTGGATACGTACTCACCCTCTGTCTCGAGCCTCAGACTCCTATATGGCAAAACTGGCGCCGAAATGGCAAGGGCCGGCTAAAGTTCTCAAAAAGTTGAACAATGTTAACTACCAAGTAGTAATGTTGGATGAGTCAAAACGAATTGAAACTTTTCATGTGGAGAAAATGAAAAAGTTTTATGGAGCTGCTTAAACATATTCTTTAAGGGGAGGGGTATGTAACAGTTTTCCTGTTACTAATAGCTTCTCAGTAAAGCAGTGCTATTATGCACCTGAGCATTAGAGGGCGCTCTGGTAAGAAACTGCTAGGGCTTACCTATTTAAGGGATCAGAGAAGGAGAAACAGGAGGAAGTTGATTCTCTACCTTCACGGAGATGCTTACCTCATGGCTTTTGCCCTGGTTGAGGAACTTTATAATTCTGAGCTCATCTGTAAGTAATTATTTGTTTTTGTTTTTCCTTTTCTTTGCCAATTATTGTTTGTAGTATATAGTTATGGGTCGTTGGTTTGTTTGTTTGAATGTTTCTACAGAGGGTTTGTGTTCTGGGCAGTTCTGGAGTACTTGGGGGATTATACCACTGAGAAGATGAAATGGAGAGAATTGATTTCAACTACTGTTTGACTGTTACCTGGCGGTGAACCAAAGCTATGTTTCAAACATTGAGGCCCTCTCTTCCAGATGAATTTGGGGGTGGAATCATTCTGACCTTGGAAGTAATATCTTCTCGAATTATAAATTGAACAAAGACTGAGTAAAGCGTATGGTCCTGACGGTTCCTAAAGGAAAGACTGTGGTTTGTGGTGCTGGACTGTTTGTTGTTCTATATTTACCAATCGGGAGAGGTATCATGTTAAATCTGTGTGTTTTACGGCATTATACTTAATACATCTGACTCATGAGCAAAATTGGTCTGTGTGGTCCCTCAGTACATGTGATACTTAAACTAAAATAAAAGGGATAGGTGTTACAAACAGATGAGCAGAAGTCGTGTACACAGTGACACACAGTAGCAATTCCAACTCCAAATAAATGAGAGATACTTATGTACTCTGAGTTGGTTGCAAGTTTCCACAGTGCAATGGCAATTCTTTTTTGAATGGGTACACAATGTCGGTAGTTTGTGTCATGTCTCTCCAGTTGAGGTTGCAATCGACAACAGAGGTACAGAAAAGTATCCATAGACATCCGGAACTTCTTTATCCACTGGGCTTCGGTGAAAGTTGGAACCACGCTGTCCCACCATTCCGTTGTTCTATTGTGTACCCAAACCAATGGCGAAACACGACGCATTCGATAGTACTTGCATATCTAAAACACACAACGGTGGCAAAAGTAAGTAGATGCAATCTATAATAACATTATTCACAACTCTGGTTTATATTTTGCTGTATTATTTTCTTACCAGTCTTGCTTTTTTTGTCCGATGGCGCGCGTTTGTCTCAGCTATCTCACGGTCAATGTCCGTAATAGCTGATAACATACATTGTCTTATTTTAAATCTAGCTTTTCGAGCTTTCAGAATACGCTTTAGTATCAGGGCTCGTCTCTTTTCCACCGTTTTGTTAATTACTTCTTTAGTAAACCAATACATAACCAACAAAAGCAGCACAGCTTGAATCTCCTCCATACTTGTTATTGTTGCAGTGTCGACAAAAATGATTACTGTCCGTCGGTGACTGGGAGGGTCAGTCGCGCGCAGTCCTACGTCACTGGGCTAATTTGCATAATATTCACGGTACTTTAGACCGCGGTGGAAACGCAGACAGTAGCAGGTCTGGGGGACAAAAAGTTCCTGGTACAAATTGTTTCGGGTAATTTCCCACACACAAGACAGGAGGACCAGTCTTTAGATGATGCAGAAGAAGAGGTTATTGAGGAACCAGAAGCAGCGCCATCCTCAAAGCAGCCGGTGTTTAGGTTCCTCTCAAAATGCCGCACCTCAAGGCCTAAACCTCCACAACTAGCATCAGGCAGCAGATCATCAAGTACAAGGAAGAACTTTCACATCCCATCACTGAGGACACAGGGACAGACTTCTGGCTGGCAAAGAGTGAGAGTTTTTATCACAATTTAAAACATTTTGCGTTAGACTGGTAGCTTCTCAAGCTTTTGCGGAGAGGGTATTCAGCATCACAGGTGACCTCACATGAGGACGGCGCAAAAGGGGAAGGGTCACATTGGAGCGAAGTGCTTTCCTTAAAATGAACAGAGACAAATAGAAATGTTGTATTTACTGCTATTTACAGCATTTCCTGTAGTAGTATATGCACAACTTGAAAGTTACTGATCTTGTATTTTTGTTTTTTGTTTAATATGAGAGCAGAGGGTTTTTTTGTTCCATGCAATAATGGCATTACAGCTTAGCATGTAATTCACTTGTCTTGAGTTGAGCTCATTGATACTACTTTTAATTATTAACAGAAGAATTAATAGAAGAATATTTTGTGCAATGACATTACAACCAATGCATATTTTCTTTTACATACGTTTTGTTTTTCTTTTCAAATCTCCTTGATTTTGCAAACAATGAGTAATAGATGATGAAGAAGATGATTATGCTTACAGAGTTGTGTGCTTTTTAGTTTAATTTGATATTTACCTGTATTTTCAATGCTGAGAGAGCAGGATTTTTTTTATTTACTTGAACATTAAGGAGTGTTTCTTTGGTAGTGTGTGTAATGGCATTACAGCCAATACATCTATATTATTCTACATTTGAGAATTGTACTAATCTGTTCTGTTCAAATCTTGTTGATTTTGCACTGAGTAGCAAGGCATTCTAAGACATTGTAGCCTAGCAGTTATTTAACTTCTCTTGAGGTATGTGAACAGTAACAGTAGTGCATTTTCTGTATTTAGAAACCTTGTGCAATGGCACTACTTTTTATTGTTTTTGAGAATTGCACTTTATTTTTCTTAATGTTTTTGATTTTGCACAGACAGTAGAAGAAAGTAAGTTTAGAGTTAGGTGGTTGTGTATTTCAGTAATACTGTACTTCATCTTGAAAGAATGTCATCTGCATTGCATATCATTCAGGGAGAATGCATATCTTTTTCAGAGAGCATGTATATTTTTCATGGAGAGCAGGCCTTATGTTTATTTTATGTGAGATTATCTTTTATGAAAAAAGTTACGGTCAGTGTTTTTGACATTAAGAATAAAATAAAATACAATACATGTTTTGTATTACAGCCATTAAATCTGTGTATGTATTGCATATTCAAACCTTAATAACATTCCATAACAGACTGATGGAAACATTTAGTCAAGTCAACTAAGTCGACTTTGTTCTAATAAAAAAAACTAGACTAATACTAAAAGACTAGACTAAGACTAAAACTCTTATGATATTTAGTCGACTAAAACTAGACTACGACTAAAAGATTTCAGATGACTAAAATGTGACTAAAACTAAATGGTGTGTTATTCAAAAGACTAAGACTAAGACTAAATCCGAATTTGCTGTCAAAATTAACACTGTTCTAGTGCATGTGAACACAAATAAGCCGCAGCAGATGTTCATTAATGCATGAATTCATATGCATGTTGATATTCTATTCAAATGATCAAACATTACAGATCGATTATTTTGCACTCCCGACATAAATTAAGAAATGAATCTCACTGCAACCTAGTTTTATCATAAACAGTGGTCAAATATCGAAGCTGGATACTTTCTTTCAAATGATACTCAGTTTGTCCCGAACAAGTAAGAATGTAATTTTTTTAAAGTGCTGCGAATGTTGAACAACAGTAATCTGGGGTCATCAGCGATCTATGTATGTAAAGGGGTTAAACGCAACTTTTTTTTCCATATTTTAGTGTTAGGGTTTTAACAGTTCAGACCCAGAGACCAGTAGTGAATAATGAAGACCAAGAGTCAGGAGTGCAATTAATTAAAGAAGATTTTTACTGAAGAATAGTTTGCAGTTTCATCAGCAGAAGCAGCTTCAAGTCTCACAAGGAGTTCGTAGGCCGCGCTCCCTCTCTACCAGTCTCGTCATACCGTACATACAATTGTCCCAACAGTTATACTGTTTTCAAGGTCTAACCACGTCATTATTGCAAGGTGTATGATTCTGATTGGCTCAGAGAAAATGCACAGTCATGGTAAATCTCCACACAAGGATAGATAGCAGAACATATCATTAAACTAGGTAGACAAGTTGTCGCCCCATGACAAGATTTAAATCATTGTTGACCTCGGAGGTTGCAGAAAGGTGTCTTCACGTCTGGTGTTGTGTGCAGAAAATCTCCATCTTCAATATTGGACATGCACAGATCATGCAACACACACACACAAAAGCTCCCCAGCATCACAGCTCTCCCAAGGTTTGAGAGTCTTAACAATAAATCAACAAAGCACTTCACCAAAACATACTGATAGCATGTGCTTTCTCTCAGTGAGAGGTACAGACAATAGTACAGGCAATATTCATCTTCAATATTGGGCCTGCACAGATCATGCAACGCACACACACAAGAGCTCCCCAGAATCACAGCTCTCCCAAGGAGAGTCTTAACTACATATCAACAAAGCACTTCACCAAAACATACTGATAGCATGTGCTTTCTCTCAGTGAGAGGTACAGACAATAGTAGGCGATATTCATCTTCATTCTTTAGTGTTTCAGTAAAAGGAAATATAAAATAAATAAAATATATAATAAAAATGAAAGACAAATCCATATTTAATCTCTGGAAGCTGGGCTAAGTGAGCAAACACTGTTACTGCACTCCCAGCATGTTAGGGGTGTGTGATACCTCCAAAATCCAAACACACAACTATAAAGTGTTTAGTGACACATCACACAGCCCTAGGCCAGACGCCACTCAAAGACCAAATACCAACTTTAGAAAACCTAAAAGAAGAACAAACAATCAGTAGTTCTATTGAATAAAATCAACTGAAATTAATCTTTAGAAATAAGAGGATAAATATTAATTAAGGCTTTGATTATGAATCTGATTAAGATATTTACAGGTATATTGAAGCGGCAGGAGATTTCAGAATCCCCCCTTCATTAGTAAAAAAATAATTGATACTTGTTCAATCAATACACTGCGTTTAAAACGTCCATTTTAAAACTTAGGAAAAACAATATTTGAAAAAATAAATATTTTGAAAGCTTCTTACACTACTTGAAGTACATGGCTATACTGTAGTTACAATACATATTTGTTACTATAGTAAAATCGTTATTAAATTGTATGATTAATGTCATATTTTATGATGTCAGAAACTCTCCTGAAGTTCTTTTTGGTCTTGTGAGCAATCAATTATATTTCACATCCAGCTGATGATTCATACAACATTCAGACATTTCAAATATACTACTCTGCTACTCTGCGTTCAGGCCAATTACCAAGCTTAGAGCCTTCTCCCCGGACAGTACGCCAAATACGTTTACAAACTTAATCTATTTGACTTATTTGTAAGTGTGAACTCGTGAACTGGTATATTGTGTTGGTCATAATTATCCGGCTGGTTCTATGTTCTTTAATTTGCGTGTCGTCAGTAGATCACGCTCAGAACTTTCCACTTCCATTTAAATTTTTTGCCTAAATTCGCTAATTTGCCCTGTTTAGTAAATCTGGCCCTTAATGATTTGATAGTGTATGACAAGTTTTCATAATAAAATTAAACGTAAATTTTCTTACTTGCAGATCAGTACATGTGTATCTGCATACACTAATCCTCCATACTGACTAGTAGTGGCTACTTGACAATTCATAATGATGTAAGACCCAGTAAACCCCCCTCCAAGTTATTTTGACCATTAGGATTATATAAAATATGTAAAATTTATATAAAAGTATACAAGTATATAAAATTACTAAATAAACATTCAATCGATCACTACTTTTTACTTAAAGTATATTAAAAATCAACTACTTTTATAATTTTAATTGAGAAAAATTGAAAAGGAGTGCTTTTACGGGAGTAATATTTTAATAGAGTATTTGTACTTTTACTCAATGGCTTGATATGTGTACTTTGTTCACCACTGGAAAATAAGAGACTAACATCTCACTGTTACTGATTAATCATGCAGGTCAAAGCATTATGGGTAGAATCCTGATTTTTGATTCTGTATAGACCCAAAACCCAGGATAGAGCGGCTGAGTGAATGTGGTCTGGACTGTGTGGATGAGTTTCATCGTGTCAGAGACGCTGTAGAAGGACAGAGTTCCTGCACTGTGATCCACATACACTCCTATTCTACAGTGTTCATCTAAAGGGACATCAGTCTCTATGTTACCGTGTAAGAATGAGTATCTTGAGGGAGAGCAGAACAAAGTCCAGGACTGATCATTACGTCCAAACACACATTCATTACTCCGTCCCTTCCTGCTGATGCTCTTATATGACACTGATATGAACACTTCACTCCCACTCCACTCAACCTCCCAGTAACAGCGTCCACACACACTCTCTCTACACAACACCTCAAGATGTCCATCAAATCTGTCTGGATGATCAGGATACGGCTGGACCGTGCTATTGTTAGTAACCAGGCTGTTCCTCTCAGACAGACAGAGGGTTTCATATGCTGTGTTTTGATCCAGAGTGAACTGATGGTAATCTGATGGAGATAAAACAAACCACAATCAGGAATTATGAATCTGTGTGCAATTTTAATGTAAAAAATGGTGCTGCTAGTTAAATGCACTTAAAATACTTATTTTGTCATGACAACTCTAGGAGAGATTGGTATGGTAATAGAGATTGGCATGATAATGGATGTGGCAATGTTAATGTATTTGACAGAATAGATCTGCTATGCTGCTGTTGATTATTGCTGCTGCTGAAGAGAACATACAGACACTTGCTCCTACCAATACATACAGAGTATTTATTCAGGCTTTGTATTTTGTCTTCCAAAATTAAACTGTAAATTTACAATCTTGAGCATACAATTTCTGTAAAATTATTGTTTTAAATTAAATTAATGTTTTAAATTAATTAATTAAACTATTTTCAGTGGCTGGTGACTTCAAGCAGTAGAAAAGTCACTTTGAGATTTGAGTGACCTTGGAAATACTGGCATTAGTGATGAAGTCAATTAAAGGAAAACTTCCTGAGCCTCTCCAGAAGGAATGGCTTGTCCACATCTTTGACCACACCAGACAACTGGTTTGACAATCTTTTAGAATTCCTCAAAAAGCAAGAGAGCATTTACGAGAAGCTCGAACTAAGGGATGAGAAACCAAATAGAAAAGAGCTAAGAGCCAATCAGGGTGTGTAGTCTGTGGTGACGCTAAGCACAAAAGGAAGCTCTACTTCTGCTTTGAAGGCTGCAGTAGGAAAACTAGGAGCTTGTAAAAAGTGCCATGAAGTCCACAAGGACCATTCATTCTGCAAACCCAACTATCTATGAAAAAAACAAGACTGCTAGGAAGACAGCGTTCCTGAGCATCAGGAGCATCTATTATTTATGCCCAAATGCTGAAAGAAAGGAACGCAGTGCTATTCAGACAAAGAGCAAGTTTTTTCCTGGAGGAGATAAGGGCAGAAAGGGCCACACTAAAGAGGACTTCCTCAGTAGACTTCCACCAGACAGCATTGCTGAAGTGTGTTTTCAAACGCTGCAGCAAAAGCATTCAATGTGACAAAAGATCAGCCACGTTTACTAGTAGAAGCTGGAACGCTGGAACTGCTTCTGATCAGATTCAGAATGCAGTGGCACGTCTTCAACGAGCCCAAAAGGGCCCACGTCACACCTCTCTTCATCTCTCTGCACTGGCTGCCCACTCGCTGCTCGCATCAAGTTCAAGGCATTGATGCTTGCTTACAGATCCACCACAGGCTCAGCTCCCGCATACTTCCACTCGCTCTTATGAGTCTACATCCCCACCAGAAGCCTACGATCGGTAAATGAGCGACGGCTCGTGGTACCACCATAGAGAGGCATGAAAGCACTCTTCAGAACATTTTCATATTCCCTGCTGGTGGAACGATCTCCCCACCTCCATGCAAAATGCAGAATCCCTGACAACATTCAAAAGACATCTGAAAACTCATCTCTTCCATGAGCACTTAACCTCACCTTAACCAAAATGTTCAGTCAGTGCTGCGATGAAACAAGGCTGACACAAGAACTCTGCCGAAATACGAACAGCGGGACATGCAAAAAGTGCACAGACATCCAATACATTGTCAAACAGAGAGTGGCAGCCGTTTTTTCATCTTTCTTCTGTTACTGCCTTTTTGAACTTATTAACATAATTCATGCTATAAAAAAGTGTGGAATCTAGTTAAGGCCTCCGTTGATGATTTGTCCCTCCCTCCATTTCAAGCGGGGAAATTGTGCAGGAAAATAATAAGCTTGACAATAAACAAGCCAAAACGGAACAAAACTGGTGTTGGGCTCACATCACATAGCCTAACTTTCTCATTCGAATCCAAATGTTTCCATATTCACAATGTATTTGGATGCTAAACCATTATTTATTATAGGATTTTTACTTCACTCACGTTCCAATATCGATGTAAAAAATCATCCTCTTCAGATGCGCAGAAATGGTTCTGCTCACACTGAACGGCACAAATTGTACAACTATTAACCTGAGCAGTGTAACTTTTTATATGTTAGGTTGGCTATTTTATGTTGATAATGAACAGGCTGTCAAGTTTTCAATGCTGGAATAGCCTATGTTGTGTGCGCGATCTAACACAGGAGACATAAAATACTCCGTCATTTAGGTCCTACAGATAAGAGTGGGACATCATTCAAAACCGCAAAGTGTTTACTTTTATTTGTGTGCAGTTTCAATAAAAACAGAACATTGTGCTTTTGTAAAAATAAAGAAAATAAGATGTGCTTTCTGTTGTCTGGGTTTTCTTTCCGTGAACCTGTTTGTGGAGCATTGCATCTCACAAAAATTAACCAAACTCGCAGCACACTGTTGTAGTTTTTTCCTTTTTTTTTGTTAATCTGTTAATTATTTGTCAAATATATTTTGCATATTTATTCCTTTCATAGAGGCCTATAGACAATGATTTTATGAATTTGTAATTTTTATTTCATTTTTAATGTAACTAATGTAACATTTTCCTTAAATCATCCTGGCAACCCAGGTTTTGAAAACCTGTGAAACAGAGTTTCATGACAGAACTTTGTATTAGTAAAAAATGTCTTGGTTACGTATGTAACCCTCGTTCGCTGAAGAATACGTTAAGGATACGTTACGTCAGTACTGACGAAATGGGGGTTTTGCAGAAGCCAGCTGCCTTTGATCTCAATCAAAACGATCCAATGGCATGAAAATGCCTTGGGTCTGAGGAATTTGCTGAGCGCCCCGGCCTAACCAGCAGTACAGCGGATGTGGCATGGGGACGTAACATCTCTGTTCCCTTCCTTCAGGGAACGAGGGTTACATACGTAACCGAGACGTTCCCTTTCAGTCAGTACACTCCGAGTTACATCAGTACTGACGGTCCCAATTTAATCACGCAACAGCGGCTGTCATCCAGCATCCTGGTTGACCTAAGCTCCCTGCCTCGGACCTACATGACGAGGGGCCGGCTCAGCCACCGAGGTACACTGGGAAGCATATCCCCTTCGGAGAAATGCAACACCATGCCTGCCCGCAGAGGAAGCTACACTCTTAGTGGAGTATGCTTTAACCTCCAGGGGGCATGGCAAGCCTTGAACCTGGTAAGCCAGGACAATGGCATCCACTATACAGTGAGACAACATCTGCTTAGAGAGAGCCTTCCCTTTCTGCTTGCCTCCATAACAGACAAAGAGCTGGTCTGAGGTCCTGAAGCACCGCATCCTGTACTGGACAGAGCAGTGCCAAGGCTGGGTCTTCCTCCTCCAATGGCAGCACTTGCAGGTTCACCACCTGATCGCTGAAGGGAGTGGTGGGAACCTTAGGCACATATCCAGGGCGGGGTCTCAGGATCACGTGAGAATTGGCCGGCCCGAATTCTAGGCACGCTTCGTCAACCGAAAATGACTGCAGGTCCCCTACCCTCTTAATAGAACCCGCTATTGCAGCCATATTCACCTTCTGGATGGAGGGAGACAGCCTTCTCTCCAACCCTTCCTGGAGGAAGGAGAGCACGGACCCCATTAAGCATTTCGTGGGGTCTTCTCCATGAGAAGAGCATCAGGTGACGAAGAGGTTCCACTTCAACGCGTAGCCCTGTCGCGTGGAAGAGGCCCTAGCGGAAGTTATGGTAGCCACTATTGGAGGCTTATACACACCTGCTCTCGAGAGTGACTCAGTATGAGCCAGTCATCAAGGTAGTTCCGGATGCAAACCCTGTGTTGCCTGAGTGGCACAAGGGCTGCCTCGACAATCTTCGTGAAGATGCGAGGGGACAGAGATAGCCCGAATGGGAGAACGTCGTAGCAGCGGGTATTTTTTTAGCAGGAGGGCGGCCTCGGTGGGGAGCAGGCTGAGATCACAGATTCTTGAACGCAACACTGCGATCGTCATGTTCCCGCAGTGAGAATGCGTGCTCGGCGTGCATGAGGCCAAAACACACTAAACAGCGATCATGCCCGTCAGACGGACTCACTTGCCGACCACACACAGGAACGGAACACTGGCGAGACATCCTTAGAAAGACGCGCAGCGTGCAGCTCTTTTAAAGAGAAGTTTTTGCTGAGACGCCCAGGGAGAACACACATACCTGCACAGACCACTGCACAGATCGCCAGGAATGCGTAACTTGCTAGGATGCGCCGTACACCAACACTCTGGGGAGACACTCCAACACTCTCGTCTTGAAGAGATAATCGCTCATGAAGGCAAGTAGCACTCGGCTCCGAAGCAGAAACATAATGCGAGATTGCAATGCATCGCCGTTTATACCCACGCGGTGGGGCGGAGTTGCATTATGCAAATTCCGCAGACCCATGGCATTTTCATGCCATTGGATCTTTTTCATTGAGATCGAAGGCATAACAAACATAATGAAATATCTCTGATAGCTGTACCCTGGCTGTAATGTGAAAGGCAATAAAAGTGCTAAACAGCGCGCCACCTGACGTCACATAACAACGAGAGCAGAACACAGCTGCTAGTGACTGGAGAAGCAGAATGGAAGATTTCTGGAAGTTCGGTAAGTTATTTTTACTATTTTTATTTTAATAGTGTACATCACTTTTTAGTGTGGAATGAAACTACAAATTTAGCCAGTGAACATTGGAATCTCATCCTCCATGCAGTAGTTGAAAACACCATTAATCCCCCCGCTGCTCTCCTGACATTTTCAAATCTAACTCAGTGAATTAGTTTCGATGATTTTTGGAACGGCGGAAAGACAAACCGACGTGGTTTTGGTGAGTTTTATTTTGTTTCTGTTGAGTTTGAACAAAGTGTTTGAGGTAATTGTTGATGGAATATGCTGCTCTATACCCTCTCCATGGGTTCATGGGAGTTTGACCAACCAATCCACATGTGCTTTGTAGATTTGGAGAAAGCATTCGACTGTGTTCCTCACGGCGTCCTGTGGAGGGTGCTCTGCGAGTATGGGGTCGGCGGCCCCCTGCTTAGGGCTGTTCAGTCCTTCTATGACCAGAGCAGGAGCTTGGTTCACATTGCCGGCAGCAAGTCAGACTTGTTCCCGGTGCATGTTGGACTCCGGCAGGGCTGCACTTTGTCACCGGTTCTGTTCATAATTTTTGCGGACAGAACTTCTAGGCGCAGCCAGGGACCGAAGAGTGTCCGGTTTGGTGACCACATGATTTCATCTCTGCTTTTTGCGGATGATGTTGTTGTGTTGGCCTCATCAGACTAGGACCTTCAGCATGCACTGGGAGGTTTGCCGCCAAGTGTTAAGCAGCTGGGATGAGAATCAGCACCTCCAAGTCCGATGCCATGGTTCTCCGTCGGAAAAGGGTGGCTTGCCCGCTTCAGGTTGGTGGAGAGTTCCTGCCTCAAGTGGAGGAGTTAAAATATCTTGGGGTCTTGTTCACAAGTGAGGGAAGGATGGAACATGAGATTGACCGAAAGGACAAGATCTCAGAAACAGGCGGCCCCGGAAGAGCTAGAGGAAGTGTCTAGGGAGAGGGAAGTCTGGGCATCTCTGCTAGACTGTTGCCCCCGCGACCCGGCCCCCGGATAAGCGGAAGAAGATTCAAGAGTAAGTAAGCGGATAACCACAACTTTCGGTTCCAAAAACGGAGGTAAATTTGCGTTATATAATTAATATAGTTATATTAACATAGCCAAATTGTTATATAGCTACATTTATATAATATACAATATTATTTATTAATTATAAAGCACTATTATTATAACAAGATGATGTTTAAATGTTAATTACATTCAAATATTTTTATTATTTATTTTATTATCTCACAAATTTATCTTCTTTTAATTAATTAGCATCAAACAAATAATATAATCCTTATTCTCAGTAAATAAAGATAACTTATTAAACTAAAAGATTGAAAAAATGATTGCACAACCCCCAAATAGGGGGTGATATGCATCGTCATTAAACAAAAGAAGGAGGAAGTAGAACGCATTGGCGTCTGTTTCCATGGTGAATCATTGATTCATTGGTCTGTTGAGAATGTCTTGTGTGTTAACATTTATCATACAAGTTGTCTAAACTTACTCACAGATGCATTTTTGGAACCAGCATTGTTACCCTGTCCCCAACAAGGAATACATCAATGAACCAAATTTATTTAGATTTCTTACAGCTCTACAGTGAGGGCACTTATCTTTGCATCCTGGGAAAAGCATTCCCAGGTAGAAGGGGACGTTCTAACAACTTTGTGCAAAGTTCCCTAAAGGTTCTCTAAAGGTGACGAAAATCCCGAACCTTTATAGAACATTAGGGATGTTCCTAAAACGTCTTCTTTTTGTTATGAAAGTGCTGCAGTTCAAGGATTCTTATATGACTTTAGACGGACGTTCTATTTTGGTTATTTTATGGTCACATGGCAACGTTATAACAAGGATATTTGGGAAATTAACAGAATGTTCCCACATGGTCTTCTGTTGGTCATACAATAACATTCCTGATATGACTTTAGGCGGACGTTCCATTTTGATTAATCTATGGCCACATAGCCATGTTACAAAGAGGACAGTTGGGACACTAACAGAATGTTCTCACATGGTTTTCTCATACCTCTCAAGTATCCCGTTTTGGCCGGGAAAATCCTGTATTTTACCCTTCTTTCCCGGCGTCCTCCCTTATTAGTATTTTCCTGTAAATCTCCCGCATTTTAACCTGCGTTATTAAAAAATAATAATACCGGAGTAAAAAAACAAAAACATTTCCAATCTGAGCTCTGTAACTAGCCTCGCGATAAGGCCGGCGACACACTGCAATCATGGCGTGAGCGTCATGTTAACAGGTTAGAGCGTGCACACTGCCTGCGTGAAACGCGTGCATGCTAGAACTAGAACCAACGCCTATTTTTCACGCAACACGCAAGGGTGTTGAGCGTTTCCAGCCAAAATAGAATAGGAAAATATGTTTATATGTAATTTTGACACTAATACAATGACATTTTGATGTTTGAAAGTCTCTAGGTTTTGACATTAATGCAGATATGTAATTTACAGATAACTCATTTAAATAAATAATAATTATCGATTTTCAATACATGTCAATACAGAACGGAAATTCTGTAGCCTATTTTTTGCTGTCAATACCATAGATATGTATGGTCAATACTTCTGACGTTGAGTGAGTGTGTGAGTGTGTGTGTGAGTGAGTGAGTGTGTGTGTGTGTGAGTGTGTGTGTGTGTGTGTGGTGGTGGAGTGAGTGAGTGGTGGGTGAGTGAGTGAGTGGTGGTGGTGGTGGTGGTGAGTGGTGAGTGAGTGAGTGGTGGTGGTGGTGGTGAGTGAGTGGTGAGTGAGTGGTGAGTGAGTGAGTGAGTGGTGGTGAGTGAGTGGTGGTGGTGAGGAGTGGTGGTGGTGGTGAGTGAGTGAGTGAGTGAGTGAGTGAGTGAGTTGGAGTGAGTGAGTTGGGTGAGTGAGTTGGAGTGAGTGAGTGGTGGTGGGTGAGTTGGAGTGAGTTGGAGTGAGTTGGAGTGAGTTGGGTGAGTGGTGAGTGGTGGTGGTGGTGAGGAGTGGTGAGTGAGTGAGGAGTGAGTGAGTGGTGGTGAGTGAGTGAGTGAGTGGTGGTGAGTGAGTGAGTGGTGAGTGGTGAGTGAGTGAGTGAGTGAGTGAGTGAGTGAGTGAGTGAGTGAGTGAGTTGGAGTGAGTGAGTGAGTTGGAGTGAGTGAGTTGGAGTGAGTGAGTTGGAGTGAGTGAGTTGGAGTGAGTGAGTTGGAGTGAGTGAGTGAGTTGGAGTGAGTGAGTTGGAGTGAGTGAGTTGGAGTGAGTGAGTGAGTTGGAGTGAGTGAGTGAGTTGGAGTGAGTGAGTGAGTGAGTGAGTGAGTTGGAGTGGTGGTGGTGAGTGAGTGAGTGAGTTGGAGTGAGTGAGTGAGTTGGAGTGAGTGAGTGAGTGAGTGAGTGAGTTGGAGTGAGTGAGTGAGTTGGAGTGAGTGAGTGAGTGAGTGAGTGAGTTGGAGTGAGTGAGTGAGTTGGGTGGTGGTGGTGGTGAGTGAGTTGGAGTGGTGAGTGGTGGTGAGTGGGTGAGTTGGAGTGAGTGGTGAGTTGGAGTGGTGGTGGTGGTGAGTGGTGGTGAGTGGTGAGTGAGTGGTGAGTGAGTTGGAGTGAGTGGTGGTGGTGGTGAGTGAGTTGGAGTGGTGGTGAGTGAGTGAGTTGGAGTGAGTGAGTGAGTGGTGAGTGAGTGGTGAGTGAGTGGTGAGTGAGTGAGTGAGTGAGTTGGAGAGTGAGTGGTGAGTGAGTGAGTGGTGGAGTGAGTGAGGAGTGAGTGAGTGAGTGAGTGGTGAGTGGTGGTGAGTGGTGAGTGAGTGAGTGAGTGAGTGAGTTGGAGTGAGTGGTGAGTGAGTGAGTGAGTGGGTGAGTTGGAGTGAGTGGTGAGTGAGTTGGAGTGAGTGGTGGTGAGTGAGTGAGTGAGTGAGTGAGTTGGAGTGAGTGAGTGAGTGAGTGAGTGAGTGAGTGAGTTGGAGTGA